>BLKR01003471.1:0-144320 GCA_011170035.1 Teleogryllus occipitalis | reverse complement strand
AATAGAAAATAAAATTGAAATTGCACTTCCTTGGTTTGACTAAGTTTTGCTTTTTGTTGATATCTCAGTCTGTCACGGAGTCAGATAATTTTTTATCATTTCTTTTAACATGATCTGGGTAGTCGGTATGTGGATGATAGATCAAAGCATGAATTGCGATGTAGAAAAAAGAAAACTGAAGAGATAGAGATGGAAACACGTTTACCACCTGCTCGGCAAATGTTCTCTCCTCCATTCTTTAAAAAAAATCAGGGTCAAGGTCTTCGAGACAAAAGATGATCTGTGAATGGTGTCACTCATCCCACCACCTGCATTTGCGGCCCTCTACCATTTCAGATGAAACTCCGCCGAACTGCAAAAGCCTTATTATCTCTGAAGGAAAAGACTGAATCAGATGAGCTGCCCTGAGACATTTTTTCTGATCCGACGACCAATGAATTAGATCGGCCTCGCGAAAGGTCACCCCCGCTATGCTTGATGGTTCTTATATTCCTTCTTAATTCTACACTAAATGTATTCTACTGACGCAACTGGAGGAAAATGAGACAACAAAAACCTGGCAATTATCAGAGAATTTGCGTCCTCCTAACTGAACAGAGCATCAAGCAATTGAAGTTCTGTAGAACGTAGGATAAAGCCCCAAAGTAAAAAAAAAACAAGAAGGAGAAATTCTTTTGAACTCAACAGTTGCAGAAAATATATTTGAATTACTAGGGGTTTGAAATGAGATAAGTCATAGAAACTTTGTTAAGGGTTTTTGTATTTTGAAGAATTCTGTAGATATAAATTTAATTTCGTTATGGTTGAGAATATATTTTGGTCATACTTTGACGTATTTTTGTGAGGTAAAATAAAGTCCCGTATTATTTTATTTTTAAAATGTTAATTACGCTTCTATGTGTGTTTATTCGTGACTTGTCATATATTCCCTCTTCTTCTTTAGAAATGTATTTAAAGTTGAAAAAGTCCGATCATTTTGTACTAGTTATTTCTTTAACTAATTAATATCGTGATCAAGCAAATAATAGTGCAAACCTCAGTAAACTTTTAAACATTTTTGATTCTGTAACTTTGGAAAAAGAAATTTGAAACTATTTTACTAATACAGAGTTTTAAATATATTTATTTAATTCAGATTTTAAAATATTTGAATCATTCCCCATATTAAATATAAATAAGTCGAAATAATGAAACAGAATTATATAACAAAAAAGTACTTTTCTCTTCCCCAGTTACTTAGAGATATTTGAGGTCGCTATGTGGAGCATCCCGCCTGCGTGTCGATGGAAAACAAATTCGCTCTCGAGCATTGCGTTATCTCCCGGGAGGCGCGAACGCCGAACGCCGTTTCCCTATGGTTTATGTAAGTATGCAGAAGTTCGTTGCCCTAAGATGATATCCTGAGCGGGAACTGTAAAAATTATTAGAAAGGTCTTAGTATTTTAATACTTTTAGGGAACTCGGAACAAAGAAATACGAAAGGATCGTGAATATCACCGTACCAGGTTAAGTAGCGAAAAATGAGGAATATCACTAATGCACCTGACGAAGCATCGGACCTAATATTCACATAATGGGATATCTAAAAATGTCTCGCTCTGAATTCACAGTTGTCATTAGCTTATTCCTTCTCTCCTCCGTGTGAGGCTGTTAATGATCCATTAGACGTACCTTCTCCCATTAACGAGCAGATTGTTTGCAATCTCGTGAAATATCTCCGTGGGTACAAGAGTTATGCAAGCCCGAACTGTAGCTTGGCACCGGGAGCGGTATCTCAATGCATCAACTGATGTCACTGCAACGCCTCTGACCGGGAAGTGCTAGGCTCGAGTCCTGATAGCGGCAGGATTTTCTACAGTAGCTTTTTAGCTAGGTCGAATTTAGTCGCTACACTAACGGGAATAATGACCAAAGCAGTTGCCGCGCCCGGTAACACGAAAAAATCAATCAATCAATCAATCATAGCTTGGCCCAGTAATGAAAAGAGGCTGAGCGAGGTACATCATGCTACATTAGATGATATATAAACTACCGATTTAGGTGAATTATATTGGGAATGTTACAGAATAGCTTACCGCGTACCCGTGCTTTGAGAACATTGCTCTTTTCACCTTAGCTCAAAAGCTTCCATTATTTGTTTTTCGTTATTTTCAATATACCATGCCACGCTTGCATAGATACAGAACTTCAATTATAGCTCTGCAGAAATCTTTTTCTTGGCCGCTGATAAGACATTTAAAAGCAATTAAACTTTTGTTACAGTTCAGTGCACGTTTAGCTTGCTCACGCAACACTAAGCAGAAGTAATTAAAAAATTACATATCTTTTGCGTAAACTGTGTGTTTATAGATCAATAATTTCTCAGAAAGGAAACATTGCATCAAAAAAGACATCACAAACTCTAGCAACATTTCCTCAAAGCACCAGTTGTTTTTTTTAAATTTAATGCTAGAAGAATGTGGCTTCGCGCGAGCGATAGCATCTGTTTCGCAGAAGGCACGCCCCGCGTGATGCATAGGAGCGAGGCTTTTTCCTCCCTCGCCGCCGCCGACCGCCACTTCCCCGCGGAGCGCCACCGTCGCGCACAGCTTTCCGCGTAGCGGGCGGGCGCCGCGTGATTTCTCGCGCCAAGCGGAAGTCGGGGCGCGCGCACGCTGGGCCTGACAGGGATTCGCGCGTTCCCAGGAAGGGGCGGCTCTTCCAGAGAGAAGTTGAAGCGGAATGAAGTGAAGTGAAGTGCAGTAAAGGAAGGTCAATGCAGGGCGGTCTTCTTAATTGTACAAACATTCTGTGCGGTTTTAGACTTTTCGTTTCTTTTACTTCATGCAATTTAATGTTTTATGAATCATCCGTTTTTATATTATTATTATTATTATTATTATTATTATTATTATTATTATTATTATTATTATTATATTGTTATTTTAGAATTTTTCCCCCACGAATCGGCCATCATTGGGCCACGCGATACGTGCATCCCACTAGGGCTCAGACTTGAATATCGGGATAGGCGCACGTTATTTTCTATAGGGGGAATCTGCAATTTAATACAGATTCCATTGTTACACCCCAGGGTTGTCAGCCCTGGGGGATGGAGTGAAGTCATGATTATTATGAATGGATGATAAGGGATGAAAGGACGAACACAAATACAACCATGTCCGAAGCGGGACTCGAACCCGCGACCTTTTTTGGGCCGAAATCACTACGACACTACTGCCTTAGCGATCTCGGCCACCAGGCCGACTATTTTTATTATTATTATTATTATTATTATTATTATTATTATTATTATTATATTTGCATGAAATTATTTTACTTTATTTATGTAATTAACTGCCACTGTGTTAACCCAATTGCAGTTTAAATAAATTTATCTTATATTAAGACCCTGCTTAATGTGCCGACTGCGATGCTTCCGCGGCAGTAAGGTTGCCTATGCAGCATCGTTGCGTAGGAGGACCTAGGGTTTGATTGGTTACTAGTGATACCGGGCGCGTCAACTGCTAAGATCATTAGTCCCGTACGAGTAGGGTATATGTTTTGTTCGGGAGGTGGCGGTGATCTTCCCCCACTGGATGGCGAGATCCGGCGTCGACCTGCCGACGGATAGCGAGTTTTCCCCCAATCACGGGTCCCCCAACAGCGGGGCACCGCCCCAACCGGGACAAGCACTAAGTTTCCGATCGGCCTCCCAGCATGTGTGATAGTGTAGTGCATGCTAGTATGTGTGTGTAAGGGGTAGGTTAGGACTAGGTATGGGAAGAAAAAATATCGCGCGGTCCGTGGCTCGTTTGTTATGATACTGCTCCGGCATTCGCCTGTTATTGTCCGAAGAAACCACAGAAAACTACCGATCAGAGCAGCAGGCCTCTAGAATTTTCCTCCAGAGAGCGACAGAACTTGACTTAGCTATCTGGCTGGTAAGAGACACCCCAGGACATCCCAGTCAGAGGCACTGCAGTGATATCAGATGATGCTCTGAGCCACCTCTCCCGGTCCCTAGAGTTCGAGTCCCGACAGTGGCTCTTCAGGTAGCTTCCCATCACTAGCTACAGAGCCGCGTCGAATTCAGCCCTGTTTGTAAAAGAATTCTAACAGCCAGCTGATTTTCTCGGTAGTTTTTCCGTGATTTCTCTGGATAATACCACATGAATGCCGGAGCAGAGCCCTAACAAACGAAGCACGGACTCCGCGCGATCCTCTCTTCCCAGTCCTCTCTTACCCCCTTACACACTCACACATTAACTAAGATTAACCATGGTGGAAAGAGATGGGTGAGCTACTACGGTGCACCAATGTTTGCTCGTTCTGCGCAGCACCAGTTTGCGTCACGAACCATGTGACCACAACAGGGGCTCTTCGTTTGAAAAGCCATACCTGACGTTGGACATCATGTTGCATGTAGAGCGAGAAGTGTTGAGAAACATTTTGAAAGTGGAATGAAGTGCAATTTTCAACGGTGACTAACCAAAAATAACACAATAAAAGGGTAATTAAAGTAAAAGATGCAATATTTTTTTTAAAAAAAGTGTTTCATATATCTGTTTCAATGACTTGTAACAAGGTGAAAATTTTGACATTTAATATTCTCGATAATACGGAAACTGGTAGGTCGGCGCCGGATCTCACCATCCAAATGCGGAAGAACACCGCCACCTCCCGAGAAAACGTATGCACTACACTTACGAAAGTAATGACCCTAGTAGTTGACGAGCCCGAAATAACAATCAATCAAACAACCACGCACCTTGTTGTAAAGCAAAACATTTAGCACACACCATTTAAGATATACTTTTGGACAGTAAATTTTATTAAATGATAAATCAATAGTTTTCACAATGTAGTTGTTGAAACGCTGTACCCAACGTTTCGTGGTCCCTACGTTTCGTAGTGAATTCGCGGTGTCTAACAAAACGGCGAAGTTGGACTTCATAAGCACCATATCCCCTCTGAACCTTCTAATTTTGAAAATAAACTTGCAAAATTGAAAACGAAAAGAATAAAAGTCAAAAACAATTTTCCCAATTACAATAAAAATAAAATGTCCGTGTACATTACGTGACTCCCAGAGTACAGTAGATCCTGAAACATTGTAGGAACTCTTTCCAAGGGGTCCGCCGGTGCACCTCCTCCCTGGGTGAACATTCAAATGCAGATCTAGAGAAGCGACGTCTCTAGGCGAGAGGTCTAGGTGGTCGCAGGCTTGGCCCTTGGACGAGAGATGCGGAATACAAATGCCTTTAGGGTCAGGAAGATTGACCGAGATAAAGCTAACGATTACGGGGTCGTATAACAAACAGGTAAGGCTGCTGAAACAGGAGGGAGTGCGATGCCGTATTAATGGAAAAGATAAATTGAATCGTTGCGACTTTGTTTTAGATTTTTAATATTTATTTTACGTATGCATAGTATTGTGAAGTTAAGGGGAACAAATGAACTAAAATATTTAACAGAAATATCATCTTTATAAGATGATGCTTTTCAAAATTCCGTATGATGCGCACCTCGTTTCTTGACTAAAAACACTAAAAATGCAAATAATTTCTGAAATTTATCTGTTTAACAATTTGAAACATTATTTACATCATTGTATAAGATTATTACTTAGTCATGAAATTTCATTAGATTTCTAGAACAATTACCAGTAGCACATATGGAAGCACTCCGCCTGTGCCGAGACTCGGCGAATTTAGGATTTAGAAGCTGATGTATTTTCCTTCACATCATTGGGGCCGATAGAATTAATGTCCTCGACTGAGAGAAACTTCCTTCGATTTGGCACGAGTCAGTGGAAGGACTGCTGGGAACAGAACTTACCAACTCTCCACTCGAACCAGGAAAACAAATACAGGGTTGAAGGTTAGGGGCGCTGGTATAGCTCCGTACGTCTTTGCGCAACGATTGACAACTGCACGATTAAAATCCTACCTTCGGTTTATCCACTAGCGTTTTTCACTGTCGTACGAATTATATTTGTATCCAGGTTCCCTAAAATGTGGATTCTAGCTTCACATCGTATTAAAGGAAGTTATGTACTACATACAGGAACACCAACTTTTCCGGTATCAGGACCTCACATTAAGAGTTTTTCTGTCGAAAACAGCCGCATTTTTCTGGATCATTGCAATATTTTATCTATACTACTTACATAGTGTGCAAAGACAGTAAAAATTAAAGAAACGTGGCTATACATATCGCGAAGATTAGCCTGTCCCATCGCCCATCCACACTTTTGTTCCGCCATCCTACCACTAGATCGCGCGCCTCTTCAATAAAGCTGGCAACAGTTTGTGTTTTGGTTTCTGCAAGAGGGGGCAAAGGTAGTTCACATCGCTGTAAGCATCGCCCTAGTTTACATGGAAGCTGAAAGGCCCTGTTACATGAAGAGAGTAGTGCAACATACAGGTTCCACCAACTATGGACCACCCCCATAACTTCTAAACGGTTCAGGATATCGAAATGCAGTTTTTGCTGAGCAACGCGGAATCATGGGGCAAGTAACATGCCATTGAGAATTTTTCTATAAAATTTTTAGTTTTAGAGAAATTTAATCATCTTTGATTTTTTTAAATAGAACTACATATTTTTCTCACTAGCAATGGATAAACCATGAAAAGAAGATTAAAATGATGTATATGCTAATATTCTGATATTAATTTGGGTATAAAATTAGATTTTCGGACATGTGATTTTTAATTAAATGGGCAATCTTGTAGCAGCCTGTGCAACTCTCGCCTTCGGGGAAGGTGTCCTTTGCGGCGTCAAGACTGTTGCGTGGAGAGGAGAGACTGAGGGGTGGCAGTGGGGGATAAGAGGCATAACTGCAGCAATCCTTGGTGTTGACACAGGCACCACACTAAGAAAAACCAATTTTAACGATCAGAATGGGAGAGTTTTTCCATTTATTTATCTGGATTTAACTAGTATTCTACCGAAATTTCAAAATATCGATCGTTCCAAAGAACTATATAAAAATTGGTAGCGTAAGGAAGATGATAATAATAAGTATCATTTTTAAACTGAACAAGAAGCCAAGCGCCGTCTCTTCGTTGTTAAATTTCAATTTAAAATAAAATGATCAATCGTCCACTTTGCAACCATACGACTGCTGTTCTTAAATGGAAAAGAAAACATTGTCTTGTGCCGTGGATTTTCAAGTTTGTGGCAGCACTTGATGCTATGAAGTGAGAAACTCTAATCTGTCTTGGCAGTCAGGGGATCAGGGGAAAAGTCACATGTGCAACTCCCTTATATGAAATATACCTCTCATCCAAGTTCATTGGCAAAAAAGTGGTCATTTTTTACTCGTCTACATTATTAGAAGTTTGTAACAAGAAAGTTTCTAAGAAATCTGTATACACGAGTTATAGAGAAAAGATAAGAATCGATGGCATGATAGAGATTTTAGAGTTTATAAATATATGTGTGGAGAAGATTAGTAGCTTTCAACATATCCGGACAGCTTGAACATCCCTGACAAGTGGAAATAAAATAGTGGAATCGGCAGCACAAAGGAACGCTCTACTCTCTGTATCTAGAAACTCAAACATGGAGTTGGAATGAATGAGGAAGTGAGAATTGATTTGGGGTTTGTCAACTCCTTAGGTTATTTGTCCCATACGAGTGGTGCATGTTATATTGCAGGAGATGGAAGTGTTTCTCCCCCCCTGAAACAAGAGTTCCGGTACCTTCCTGAATGTCGGTTTCGAAATTCTCCTGATAAAGGTGCCTCTCCCAGCGGGGATCCGCCCCAGGCGAGACAAGCTCTAAGCTCCCGACTGGATTGCCCTATTATTTGGTGGTGTGAAAATATGTTTGTGTGTGAGGAGAGAAAGGGGGAATGATGAACTACGTGCGCGGTGCCTGGACGTTTCTTAAAGTACTGCTCTGACATTCGCCTGACATTTATTAGAGAAACCGCGTAAAACTACCGACCAGAGCAGCCGACCGCTAGAATTCTCCTCCAGATAGCGACTCAATTATCCCCAGTTGTGTATCTAGTGTCAAAAATCCACCACCGTTTACACCCGACCGCAATCAATTCCCGGTCAAAGATTATTCAAGGACAGCGGAGTTGGGGCTGATGTATAGCTGCAGATAGCGCAGGGTGGGATTGCCCTTGAGTCACGGCAGGGCGGTGGCGGTGGAATGCGTTTTCCGTGAAGCGGGCCGGCCTCTGTGGGCGCGCATCGAAAGTCGCCCCCCCCTCAACCCCACGATTCTCCGAAGCGCCTCGAGGCCCCTGCGCTAATGGCTTCGGGATAACTGGCGCGCCCGCGGCTTCAAACGGCGCATCCAATCCCCGCACGCGACCATCAACAGCCCTCTTCCCCCACGCGCTCCCTGCCCTAGGAAGGGACGACGGCACCAAAAAACAGCCACGTTTGTTGGTTGGTTGAGTTGTGATTCCGATCGAGACAACTGCTAAGGTAGTTAGTCCCGTAAGTCTAGTGCATGTTTTGTCGAGGGCGGTGGCTGTAATCATTCCCCACAGGATGGCGAGATCCGGCGCCGACCGACCGTCGACTACGGGTTTTTTCTCCCAACCAGGTATCTCCTACCACCGGTACACTGCCGGGACAAGCTCTAAGTTCCGATCTCTCCATATGTGTGCCACGTAAAAGTGTCTTAACTTCTGCTCACACGAAATTTAGCATGTAAAATTGGGTTGAAATATATTCTTAGATTTGGTTGTTGAGTTAGTGTACACGAACGACACTTCAAATAAATAACTGGATGCAATAACTCTGCAGCAATGTAGTTTCCCTCTCAGCATTATTGCCCGGGAAGTCTTGCCCGAGTTTGAGTCTCGACACTGGCGGATTTTTGACACTAGCTAGAGATCTGGATGTACTGCAACTTCTTTCTTGATAATTCTAGCAGTCAGTTACTCTGATCGGTAGTTTTTTGTAGTTTCTCCGATCCACACTAGACGTATGCCGGAGCGCCAACTTAACAATCAGAGATGAAGGACTGCGCTCAATCTTTCCTCTCATATCCTTGTTTCCTCCTCTCTCCTTACCCACACACTCGCACAACCCTACCCACATGTCGGCCGAATGTTTACCGTTTCTCCTGAAATGGGCTCTGCCCCACTGTTATAGACACCTGGAGGGGAAAGGTTCGCAAATCAATATGAATATCTCACATTGCAGCGTCAGAGAGCACGCTGCATCCAGGATTATAAAATTCTCTACAATTACGAAGCTAATTACCTCAGACATTGCTGCGTTCGGAATAGAAACTCAACATAAGTATATCAGAAAGCAGCGCTCACTCCTTGAAATAATGACTTTGAGATTACCCTTCGGTCCTCCTATTCAAATCGCGAATCTGTACTTCTGGATTTAGAGGCAAGAGAATGGCCAACTAGGTGCAGTACGGATTACCTAAGAGAACTGTTCCGACAGCATCTTGCGAAATTCAAAACGTAAAATTGAATATGATAAATTAATAAACTTTCCAATTATGAGAATCAAATGAATCAACAGAATCACCCTTCACGAAAAGTAAATTGCTCCCTTTTAAATAAATGCACTTACAAAGAAGCACATGAGATTTATTGCATAGTGATTTAAAGACAACCCGCACGACTCCTATTTCAATCGGCGCCCCGAAATGTCCTAACTACTCCTGCGACAGCCGTCAGAACGTTTCCGACAGCTGATGCGGAAATATGTGACTATACCGAACACGCGCGTCATATACGTGCCCCGACTCATGTCTCGCAGAACACCGAGTGAAATTTAACACGTACTAGAGCTTTGATGCATTTCTAGCTTTGACAAATGATTTGGTCAAATTCTGTCACAGCTAATAATGAAAACGCGAGTTTTGATTCCTTGAGATTACTAGTCCCGTGAGTATAGTGCATGTTATATTCCAGGAGGTGACAGTTCCACTTCCCCGATGAGACGTAAGATACAGTGCTGACCTACATGACCACTTGCGGGTTTTTTCCCTTTCAGGTATCTTCCCACAGTCACATTTGGCCAAGTTCTAAGCTCGCTTCTGCTCTATGTATCACTACTACAGTGCCGCATCTGTGACACTGTAGCGCATGTAAGTGTGTGTGTGTGTGTGTGTGTGTGTGTGTGTGTGTGTGTGTGTGTGTGTGTGTGAAAGGGAGGGGCACATATGAGCAAGGAAAGATCGCGAGGGGTCCTCGGCCGATGTTTTGGGATACCGCTCTGGCATGCACCTGGCATTGATTGGAGAAACCATGGGATTCCACATATCAGAGTAACCGGGCACTAGAATTTACCTTCAGCTTGTGGTTGAATTCGACCTAGTTATCTCGCCAATGTCGAAAATCTGCCACCGTGGGGACTCGAACCCTAGGAACTGAGGCTGCAGAAGCATCGACGTTGCCACTGAGATCGCGTGCGACTCAGATGCAGCAGGAGATTACGTGGAAAAGGTCGACCCACATTCGTCTTCTGTCTCATGCAGCGCCTTGCGAAATTTATCGCCAATAAAAGGGCGTTAATACTTTATGAGATTTTGCAGTTATCGTAAAATGCTGTCAAGACGAAAATATTTATTATCACAATAGCTGCATATAAATGTGCCATTATACGAACCCTCACTAATTCTTCAGTCAATAATTCTCAGTTAAATTTGTTACTCCTAATTTCGTTCAAAAAGTAGGTTTTTATATATAATTTCATGACATGTAATGGGCTCATGAAAATGGATTCATTACAGATTTTGGGAGAATGTATCCCAAAAAATATAGTTACAACATGGTTCAAATTAATTGCTACAGAAATATACGTAAAACGGCTGTTTCCAAGGAATACATGTAGTGAATACGTTTACTGATATTGCATGCATGTGAAATATATGTATTTATAGGATGTCTCAGAATAAATATTACAAACAATGGACAGGGGTCGAAAATGATAACAGTTTGCCAATAAACAAATAGTGGGAAATTGTATACATAGGAATGATATGCATTTATACAAGTGACATTTGCCCCCAAATTTTAGGTAACCCCATTTGCACACATGTTTGGCAGAAACATAAAATATCCTTGACGGCGACAGAACCTGCATAAGAAGTTGCCTAAAAATGAAAGGCAAATGTCACAAATTGCTTATAACTCCGTTATGCGCAATTTACTACTTAATGTTAATTGGCACAAAGTGATAATTTTTTTTTCTCCTACATGTCTTAGACGTTTGTGACATTTATTCTGAAACACCCTGGAGAGAGAGAGAGAGAGAGAGAGAGAGAGAGAGAGAGAGAGACAGAGACAGAGAGAGAGAGAAAGAGGAGAGGGGGAGATAAGTGTGATTTATTGGTTTAAAAAAAACTCAAAAACTTATTTAGCTGTAAGATGCACTGCAAGGGCAGTACTAATATCTTCTTAGATTCTAATAACGGATCAAGTTCTTTTCTCTTAGTTTGAGGTTCTCTGCACGTGTCCAGGGTCTTTTTCCCATAGTCATGAGCATTGATGAAGATAAAATATCTTGTGTTCTCGTTTAATCCCACGTAATAGTACTAGAAGCGCAATCACCATAATGCCCGCTCGTTTGTTTTCATCTGAGTAACTGTATCAGAGTAACTTCATGTTCTCCTATTTTTTTTGTATTATACGTCTAATCAACAGGAATGGGGGGTAAAATATTCCCACCCTGAGGAAGAACCACTTTGATACTACTATATGAATAACTTTCAGACAATTGCGTTGTGTTTCAGGTTGAAGACAACAAATAAATTATCAAATTGTATCTCTTCAGGAAACTATATTCCCTTTTTTGATTAAAAAATTGTTCCACTTCTTTTTGGCGGTGATGATAGCTGGTAACTAGATAGGCCTGTATTCAAAATATTTAACTGTTTGTGTATCATTGCCAGTAATTCTTATCTTTAAGTTTGATTGATATAAATCATGTACTAAATCATTATGTTCTGATTCACATATTTTATGACACGTTACGGGATATTACGTACAAAAATTAGGATCTCAAAAGTATTTTGTTCTAATTTTAGCGAATAACTATTTGATTCCAAATCACAACAGCGCCTTAGATAAGGCACTGAAAAATTTCCTCAATATACATACGATATCAGTGTTGTATTTTAGTTTTTTCTACCTATTCTTGTCATACGGAAGACATTACACAAAAAAGTATGTTTTGTTATGGTATGAGTGTTCCCTTCTCACTCTCAAATTGAAACTCTCGTTTTGTACCGTTTATCTAGCTGCAAATGGTTATAAACAAATATGTGGTGCTTTTACCAATATTTAGTACGAAAAAAATCACATATTTGAGATCACAAAACATTATATTACATGTTACGTTAGCAAAGTTTTAGTCATGTAAAAAAATTCGTTGGTGTGATAAAGTGTTATGATCTAAAATGAGCGTTAATTTTGGTCTGTTAATAAATATTAGTTGTTGAAATTAATTACTTTAAAAATATATATAAATCACTCGAGCCGAGACAAACTGCTACTCAATTTCCCTTCAGTAAGGAAAACCACAGCAAGTCAGAATGGAATCAGGGACGAATTCGGTTGGCCTCGGATCCCATATCATCGCAATTCGCCTACTTTGGCAAAAGAGACGTGACAAAACGCTGGGAAACTAAAAAATCAGGCAGGTAGTTCCAATCCTTCACGAGGCACTAGAACGGAGATCCTGTCCCCCTTGCGGGACCGTTCTCAGAACTGCCAGCGCCCTGTGCTTACTTCTCTTCGTGATGCCACGCCCTGTCTTTGCGTTCGCCCTGGGATTATTTTCCAGCTATCCGCCGTCTGTCTCATGCACTCAGCGATTTCTCGTGGGTGGATTCCTGGGAGAGACCAAAATGCCCCGCGGCGCCGCACAAAAGTATCCAGGAAGATGGATGATTTCGTGATGGTAAAGATCCAAAATTACAGGACTCTTTGTGCTAATAGGAAGTGACACCATGTTTCTAGCTTTTTATCTCCTTGAAATGTTCATACTACTTGATGGAACTCCTGTTCCTAGTAACCGTCATACGTCTGTGATCTTAACTTTTGATAACATTGTTAATTTGTTGTGAGAATACCGAATCTTTAACGAAAAATAGAATAAAAAAGTAAAAGTATTTTTTAACACGCCTTGCGCAAAATATGGTTTATTGTGCTTGCTTTCCATGTGCGAAACAGCTAATTTTTTCAGTGTGCGAAATATCGCAAAACGTGTGCGAAACACCTGAAACGATTCGCAATTGTCTTTGGTCTTGAAGACGTCTTTGATTATTTACAAACAATAGTGTTACAACATTGACTAGAATCCATTTACTTTTGAACAAGTAAAGTATTTCTAGTTATCTGATGGCACTGCAGCGCCTCTGACCGGGAGATCCTAGGTTCGAGTCCTGACGGCGGCAGGATTTTCGACACTAGCTTGTCAGCTAGGTCGAATTCAGTTGCTGTCTGGAGGAGAATTCTAGCGGCCGGCTGCTCTGATCGGTAGTTTTCCGTGGTTTCTCCGATCAACACCAGGCGAATGCCGGAGCAGTACCCTGCCAAACGGGCCACGGACCGCGCGCGATCTGTCCTTCCCATTCCTTGTCCTATCCTCTCCTCTTACACACACACTTACAGTAACATGCACTACTCTACCACATATCCCGGGAGACCGGTCGGGAGCTTAGAGCTTGTCCCGGCTGGGGCGGTGCCCCGCTGGTGGAAGAGTCCTGGTTAGGGGGAAACCCCACTAGCCGACGGTAGGTCGGCGCCGGATCTCGCCATCCAACGGGGGAAGAACACCGCCATCTCCCGAGAAAAAACATGCACTACACAAACGGGACTAATGACCAGAGCAGTTGACGCGCCCGGAAACACGAAAAAATCAATCAATCTAGTTATCTGATATTTAATTATATTCCTTTTCTTGACATGTTGCGTTTCGCTCGCGGCGTGTTAAAAAATAGTGTACGCAAAACGGGCGCGAAGTGATTCCCTCTCTGTCCGCTACGCTCGCACGGAAAACTTGACTCGTGCGTGAATCGCCTGTTTTGCGACTTGGTTACGTATAATAATATTTTATTTGCAAAAATGCTTCGCAATTACCTCAGTGAATTTACAGTTCCAGTTCACATTAACAATTCTTAAGTGTTGGGGAAACTTTTTCTATTTTCGAAATACTTGCATACTTTTTCCTTTTATTTTTTGCTTTCTTTTAGCAGTGAAAAAACTTTAGGTTATATAGTTATGACAAAGGTATGACTTTGGAAGTTTATTTAAAAATAATTAAAGTTTTTATAAAATGGAAGTTTGATGTGTAACTAATTAGTAATAATTATCATATTTTCATCAATAAAATAACTTAAGTTCACTTATCATCGACGTTATTAATGATGTAGAATGGCACAGATTATTCTTCAGAGTAGTCTACTATCACTTCTTGGGAACCCTTATCTTGTTAGTGAAGAAAAAATTAAATAAATTTATTTGATTACAAATAAAAATAACTTTCATTGATTTCAGTCAATTTTGGACTCCATTTATTCACATTTTCTTTTCTCGCATACCATTTATTTACACAAAAGACATTCTTTTACACGTATCGTGAGGTCATTTATCTTTGGTGCCTCTTTAAAGGCTCTTTTGAAGATCGCCATGTGGGCCGACACACGTCCTTTGTTCAAAGCACACATCTGTTTTTTTCATGACTCCACGAACTGTAGACCAAATTCGCAACAGAACAGATTCAAGTTTCATTCTCTCAACGGACACTATTAGTCTCTTGAAGTTTTATAACAAAAACTTGGCGAGTCCTACAAGAAGAACACTTGAGAATTTTGTATCAACTTTTCTTCGGAGATAGGTTGTGAATCATACTCTCTAGTGGTATATAAAGGTCAAGATCCACAAATAACGTTGGTTGAAAGCAATTTTTATTTATCAATGGCTTTATTAAAGACACAATATCATGCAGGAATATCATAGAGATTGTATATGTTTTCTAATATTTAACTAATAATAAGAATAATTAGGGTTGATAATACATTTTTATTTGTGCCATGTCCACAGTTCCATTTTTGCAGGTTATGTAACGAAACATCAAAATATAAAATTGCTGTATACTTAAAATGTTTGTAGAATACTCCTTTAATTCCAACTAAGCAATTAAAATATTACGCAATTAATCAATTATTAACAACAGTCTACATCATCATTCATTTTTTAAAACAAGTTAACCTGTTATTTTTTCAGGGGCAAAATCAGGGCACGTCAATCGCTCACAAACAATTTGGCTTTTTGTAGAGTTTATGTGTGTAGACTTACTTCCGACTCTTAACATGAATCACAATGACATACAAATACTCTCACAGCATTCTCTATTAAAAAGCTTTTCATTGTTTCAATCTTCCTACTATTCCTCTGATATCTGACCGGTGCACATTGACGTATTTGACCGATATAAGTCACCAAAAGTCTATTTTATAAATTTCTCAAATAAAAAATGCTACATTGCAAAGTTAAAATATGGGGGAATAACAAGCTTCACTAATTTTTTCCCTCGACGGAATCTTATGCCGTAGGAGGGTTCTAAAATAGTGAAGTGATCCAGTAGGTCAACGAAGAGAGCGAGATTTACGAATCACTACATATTCGGAAGTACTAACGTACGCTACCCGGATGACAAGAGCAGCTAAAGGGAAAAATGTCTCTTCTAAAATACCCGAGGAAATTACGAGCTCATCTCTGTGGGCAGGGAACTACAAGAGAACATATTTTGTTACTTTAGAGGATAGGAAAATACAAATAACGACACTATTTGCATTGGGTAAGTTTGTAGGCAAATTCTAGAATGATGCTGATTCCGATGGACATATTATTTAGAGTTCTTTGTATCACATCGACTAAGAGTACCCCCGGGTAAAAAGTAATCTAAAATCAAATGATATATGAGTAGTTAAACTATGAATAATCTTAAAATAAAATTTTTGAAAGGTTTCTTAGTCCCCCTCTTGTAGAGCCAAAATCGTATTACAAAATTTCCTCTCGTCGGATTTTGAAAATTTTTAAGAGATTTTTTTATTACTGAATCATTGTTATAATATATAAACTGAAACATCTGTACATATTTCAGACTAGACAAAAGTGTCGTTTTCGTTAGCTGAACATTCATTTTTGTTCACGTATAAATAAGTATACACAAGCTGGACTTGAGCAAAAACACTGCGCTATGTAAATAATAATAGTTTTAAAACAAAATTAATTTAAATGTAGAATCTAACTTTGAACGAACATTCCTTAAACTGGATTACAATCTTGTAGTTACGGTTTGTGCGCGAGAAACCAATCCGATATTCTTGGGTGTCGAGATTAAAAAGCACAGGAAAATAATTTGTTTCTTCAATTTGATAGTGAAAGATTATTTCGATATTTTTCTTTCAATTTAATTGTACATAAATTACAGATTCTGCGTTTTTATGACCACCCTACGGAGTGGGGGCACCCACAAGAAATAAAACTCAACAATTGTGAAAGAAACTTCAAAAAGGTCTTATTGGGTAGAATACTGTCTAGGACCATAATTCAGATCCCACCTGCCAACTTTAATTTCCCCATAGCTCCCCAACCTATCCTTCAATTGACTCTCGTAATTTTATCTGTCCTCACATGACCTCCACGTGTCCTTCAAAAATCTTAAGCTGATAGAAAAAAATATCATACTTGCATGAAATTATTGTGTAAAACGTGTGGAGTCAGATATGACCTCATCAATATTATATTGTTAACTCAATTAACGTGACCTTTCTTCAAAGAATTAGTGGTTTCACACAACTTACGCAATATAATGACAACGTTCAATTTGTTTTCGAAGCTACACTACACCTTCAATAATGGAAGTCAGAGATTTATTTCTTGATGCAATCCTTTTCTCGATGCCAGATATATTTGATTTATTTAGTAAAAAAAAACTGTTTAGTACATATGGGGGAGAATAGTCTGCGGCACGTTTTCTTGAGCTCCAGAATCTCTTCCCGACATTTTAACTATCAATAGTTGAATGATGAACGAATGTTTAAAAAAAGGTAGCATCTTTTGAAAACTAGACAGTTTTGCTTCCGAGCTGCAGAAAACGTACTTGCATCGATAAAAGACTGAAATTTTTTTTGTATTACTAACCAAATAATGTTAATAGCAAAAGGTGAGCTCAAAAACGTGCGCACAGAGAAGCTAAATTTGTATTCAGAAGCAAAACGTGGGACCATTTCAGCATTTGCTCAATGGATCACGGAAACCGAACAAAAACCTGATCGAGATGGGAGTCACTGACGCGGAAGCTGAAGTATATTACTTGTTGCAGGCATATAAATCATTTTTAAAATTATACTATATAAATGTAAAATACTCCATCATAAATCATTGTTAAATAATTCTTTCGATGGTCAGTATAGTTTATAATTGTGTATAATAATTATCTTAAAATTAATTCAGTTCACGTGTTTTCAAAATATTTATTAGTTTTCGCATAATTCTGAGTTATATCGTTTGGGTTTTTCAATGGATAGCATTAATAGGATAGACTGTGCAATACAATAAAATTAGGTAACCTTTACCAAAAATACGAGAAAGTACGTGCAGTTGCGGCACTACAACTTTAAACGTACATTTCCGTACATTTTACGCATGTGTTGCATTTACGAAATACCAAATTTCAATGAACGCCGAACCTCGTATTTGAAAGTTTAAACACGAAAGTATGAGTATGTGATGGGGTCGGTGCCCGTGAAATGAACGCCCCGGGGACATTCATTGAGTTTGGCTCCAATTTGCCGGGCGGTCGACTCCAGCACTCATTCTGTAGGAGGGGGTGTCACGTGACAACCATTGACAGACTCGCGGCATTGACAAAGCGACGCCATTGATACCGCGGCGCTCCAACCGGCAAGGGTTTGTAAAACGTCGTTCTCAAATAAAGTTCGACGAGTCGCCGGTTATTTGAAGAGCGGAATCGCAAAGAAACTCGAAAATGGGCGATAGCAATAAGCGACATTTTACTGTTTGGAAGAGAGCGAGAGAACGAAAAAATGTTACAATCAATATGTTTTCAATTGTTGTCATAGTACAGGGGAGTAAATATGTAGGAGTACGTGTTTAATGGATATCTCTTTGCAAGAGAAAGAAACGTGTCATTCTCAAAGACGGTAGAAGCTGCAAAGTCATTACGACTTCAGTGGAAGGATACAGCGTTTTACTGATGAAATACCTGGAACAGGGACAATTCATATTCATCACTACCTTTTCTATATTATTCTAAGGATTTTAATTTTCTTCCAAGAGCTCAGGTAACTGACATCACAGAGGAAAGTTAAATCACCTACGAGACTTTTCGTTTCCAATAAGTGAAAGAGCAATCGGCAATAGTGTTAAAGCTTTGAGGAATTTGTAGGATAATCAATTTAATTAAATCTAATGTAACATTTCTTTGAATTCAAGAGCTGAAGAAATGGAAATGTTTTTTCCGTGGATCACAATATCTTGTTATATTCATTATCAGCGAGCTATTGCTAATTAATGAAAGCGGTCGGAGTGAAGTTCTGAAAAATTTTATGTAGAGGAATTTGGATACGCAATCAAAAATACAGTCAACTCGAGATATAGTGAACTTCTAGGGACTAACATTTTTGAATCACTGTATCAGAGTTTTACTATATCCAAATCAAGTAGAAGTAGATGATGTCAAAATTAAGTATAATTTCTCCATATCAATTGATTTTGTTATTATAGAAATACAGAAAAACATTAACAACACTGGCTGTAAATTTCAACATCTTTATTTCTTCTTAATAAATCAATTATTTTCAATTGTTTTCTTCGTAGTTTTTCATTAGTAATTTCTCTGGATCCTTCTCCAGAGTTCGTGCTATCTCCATAGTTGATTCTGCATTGTCCTCTGGATCTAAGTATCGTAATGCAGTCTTGACACTCTTCAATGCCACTTGAACTGTTGGAACACCGTCCCACTCTCCGAATGTCCACGCAGGACGCCGCCTTTATTTCCTCTGTGAAACTGAGTGGCATAAGGTCATCAGTTCGGTGCCCATTCCGGGTCCGCTACCTTCACCGCAGGGGAGACTTCTTTGATTATGATTTTTGGCCGACGATATTTTTTTCAAGCTGCCTGGTGTTGGAATTTGTGACACTGAGGCGATATATTCTTTTCGAGGAGGGAACTCATTTCCAGGACGTGTATTTCTTACGTTCACTATAACCGAGGTTCAGGTTCATTATAACCGAATCTTCTTATGCTTATTTGTAATGTAAGTGAAACTGGACAAGTGAGTTAAATCCCTATAACCGAAGGTTCACTATATCCGAGCTATCTATAAACGGAGTCGACATTATGTGGGTAGGCGTGGAGATAAGAAGAAATGTTGAGATTCTGTGGACAATTTCGAGATTTCTACTAAAAACTGCACTACATCATTTGATATCACCAACCTCGGTTAACATAGTAACCCGAGAGAAGCAACAATTTTAAACGTTTCACAAAGAAACAACCAACCTAGAACAATGTTTTTTTTTACAAGGAAAAAACTTATTTGCAATTTATTACAAAATTCAAAGAAAGAAACAATCGTACTACACTTTATTCAAATCCTTAGTCAACATGTATATGCAGAATCAGGTTTCCAATATATTCGAGACAATAAAAATAATACTTCTTGTCATTAAATATTTATCTCACTTAAACATTAGTAATATTATTTCAACGTCCTTAGACCAATACGTCTACTTCAATAAGTAAACTTCTATTATAATATTGAGTACATAAGAAAACAAGTAAAAATATTGTGTAACACCAGCTACATAGTCAATCTCATCAATTGTAAAATATTTTCTAGCTTTCTGCTTTCAGCTATTTATGTAACAAGACCGTGAAGTGATACTTTTTTAACAGATGTTATCTATCCACCGAGATAGAAAAAGTCTCTTCGCGGCAGAAATGAATGCAATATTTTTTTCGCAACTTCATCTCCGACTTGAAATTAATTTACTTATTTACTTTCTATGAACACTTTACATAGGTTGCAATTGCAAATGAAGTTTTGTTTCGCCTGTTATCAATGCTGCAGATTACATTAAGAAAAAGACGATTCATGCAAAACACGAATTGCAGACTAGATTAACAATACGACAAGACATGTTTTAAAAGAATAAAAAACAAGGATTGTTTAATTAATATTATTTAATTGATTGTGATTTTTATAACAATGAAAATCTTGGCATGACAAACTTATGTAAATATAATACGTAACCAAAACAGGATCTGTAAAACTAATTGGTCATTAAATACATTTAATATTGTAATCATGCAGACATCAGCATACAATTTTATACATTTACAAATGTTGTAGTCATTTACACATTGATACTTTCCTCTTGAAATCAAGGAAGTAGAAAATTAAGAAGTCTAGGGAAATGGAAAAAGTAACAGAAGGCACCAACGCTGGCCTCTCTCAACATATCCGACTCGGAATGGAAGGAATTTAATCACGAATCCCGATATCTACAGAAGACAAGAGAACGACGCACAGCGGGGTGGCCCTGGTATTTAAAGGGTTGCAGAGGATGTTTAGAGGCAACCGTACAGGAGACTTTAGTGAGTGATATGGCGAATCTTGCACACTAGCGAATTTGTGAAATCAATTCGAGAGAGTGGATAATGTAAGGGGAAAGATGGAGGTTTATTCGGAGGCATTCCATAGGAAGATTAGTGGGAAGGCGCAATATATCGAAACATTTCTTTCTGATAATGTTATTACTCAACACTCACCCCGGTTTTAAACTTCTAGTGCTACAGAATGGCGCAGACTTTCTCAAGTTAATTTTCTAATCTCTTTAATCTATGCTACCATTCCGGAATTGCCTAGCCCTCTTCCCAATTGCCACCTATCGAGGTCTAAAAGGCAATTTTTCACCTCTGAATTTCCCTGTAGTAGTATTTATTGCTCGTAGTGGAACTGAAATATTATTTTAAAAATATTATAGAGGGATAAAACATTATTTTATATGCAAAGTTTCTTTGAAAAATGTGGAGTCGTTCTTGAGAAAATGTCCATTTGGCAATTCTGAAAATGGGAGACTTTGAGCTCATTATCACAACAAACTTTTGAGGTTTTGAGAAACGTCATCAAAATTCATTTTAAGCGCTAGTACTCAAAGGTACAATAATGTTCAAAACACCCCTAATGTAAATATTAAGGACGTGTCAAAAAATTATATTTGTGTAATTTTTGGAAAAATCAAAAGAATATATGAAAGTAGAGTTTACGTCAAATTATTTAGTCAATTTAGTACAATCCGTTCCAAAAGTTTGAAAAAAGTTGACGCAGTTTTTGAAAAAAATCTTTTAATTGCCTTCATTTCACGCAAAATTCATATATTGAAAAAAATTGTATATGGCTTCTTTAAATGTCTTATTTTGAAAAATAAATTTTATTCATAAGAAAAATCTTTATCTTCAATATTATAGGTGTAAGAAGACACTGAAAGAATCGTCAAATTTTACAATTTTCAGAAATGCAGAGAACGAACGAAAATCGCACTTGCACTATTTTAGAAGCATTTTTGCTTAATTCGGTAAATAAATTCAATCCGGTAAAAATTTGATCAATTTTTGAGAAACAATTGAAAATGTGTTGGATGCTTCATGAAAGTTCTTCCAACAGTTGAAACCATTTCAAATTCTAGGAGCCGTGACATTAACCAGATTGTTTGGGGAAAATAACAATTTTGTTGAAAATCTTGCTTACAATTCAACCGTTAGCAATGTTCACAAACAGGCGAACAGACTTTTTGAAGAAAACCAATTTTTCGGTATCAAGGAGGACCCCAAGAACATGGGTTCTGACAACAGAACTTGTTAGAAGAAATTAATTTACTAGATGAAGGAACAAGAATTTTCCACTTTTCCAATATTAGGGACCTACAATACGACTTTTTCTCCCGAAAAATTGTCGTTTTCGACGCACAATTACATACAGTTCTCTGTATTACATATGTAGTATGCGAAAAAGTAGAAGGTTCTTGGCATTATTCCAATATCCAGAACTAAATGAACTTATGCAGAATACATAAAAGCTACAAAAATCATTATGATTGAAATATGGCTTGGAAAGTTAGAACTTAAAATTTCTAAGAGCAAGGGTGCACGCTGAATATCTACTTGTATAAATATGTATGAGATGAATAATTTCCCTCAATTCATATTATTGTTTAATACTTTATATATCTATCTATTTTTGGTATTTTTCTGCAATATGTAGACGTAAGAACAGTGATATGTGGTATATCTTATTTGCCTCCAAATATCAGCTTGGATGCACTGTGATTGATTGATTGACTGATTGATGATTACTGTGTACTGGCGCGTTAACTGCTAAAGTCTGTTAGTATCGTAAGTATAGTGCACGTTTTATCGCGGGAGATGATGAACTTCCCTACTGGATGTCGAGATCCGTCGTCAGCCTAAACATCGGTTAGCAGGATTTTCCTCAAACAGGTATCTGCCACTAGCAGGGCAGCGCCCCAGCAGCGATTAACTTTAAGCTTCCGTCGTATCGTGGTGGTGTTGTGCATGTGAGTGAGTGTCGCCACCTCCCGCGATAAAATTATACACTACACTTACGGGACTAATGAACTTAGCAGTTGACGCGCCCGGAAACACCAATAAAGCAATCAATCGAGTACTCTGCCCTGAAAGCTATATAGGGGGTACCATTGCTAATGGTAGAGCGGCTATGTGTGATTCGTCGAAAACATGGCAGCAATAGTTTCAAACAAACCCTTTTTACGAGGGGTGGATAAGGAGAGCCCATGCCTGGGGTAGCAGAGTCGAAACTTTCAACGGTCAAAGTTGGGCGGAAGGAGCATCCCTTTAAGGGGGGTTACTACGCATTATGGCTATTACCAACTCTTGCATTTAACTCGACACATGCGATAAGACGGTCATTTTCATTTTTTTATTAAGATGTTTCTTCAGAGGTTGATATAGATATTTTCTTTCCTCTTTTTCTCTTCTACTGGGGCACACACTCCTCATGTAACTTCTACAAATCTTACCTCTTAAAGATCACTCTTTCGTTAATAAAATTTCATTTCAGTTCTTGATTTCGAAATCTGCAAATAAGTACGTCCCTCCCGGCTCCTGCTTTGTATTTTGAGACACCTCTGTAAATTATTATGTCGTCGTAAAGGTACTTAGTCTCTTTCGACTTTTTCTTACTTTCTGAAATGATGGCAATTTTTTTGTTCCTCTTGAGCCGAAGTTTTTCCAGCCCCGACTCTTTAGACCCCTCTCACATTCCACGTCGCGATCCTTAATTCCTCCGCAATTTCTTTCTCTTTGCCCTTTTCGTGCGTTTCTCGCTCGCAGCTGCCACCGGAATTACCTTTCGAAGACGAGTACGACATTTACGTAAAATGACTCTGTAAGTCTCTCGCAAAATTTGTAGAGAGATGGAGCTACTATCTTGTGGCTCCTCCACAAACCATCATAAACCAATCACTAGAATGGTTGGGTCTTTAGAGAAAATAATCAAAACAATGAACTTAAGGATTAAGATGATATTATTATTATTATTATTATTATTATTATTATTATTATTATTATTATTATCACCCCTCATTGTCATCCTATCACATCATTATTCACTATTCAAGGCGTAACAATCTTGTCTCATCAACGCACACAGCAGTAAAAAGCTGATTACCCCAAAATTACACACGTTAACCTTTCCGGGGCCACGGAAGACAACGTGTAGCGATACGCCGAACGATTAACCGATACGCAAATAACAACAACAACAACAACAACAACAACAACAATAATAATAATAATAATAATAATAATTATTATTATTATTATACCAACTAACATTGGTAGTTAAATTTTAGTATGTAGGGTTTTCTTAATGAAAGACGACGATGTGGTCTTGTAGTGAATTGTTGTGTGAGTTGTGGTGCCAAGAGATTGCCAGAGGCGATCGCGAAGACAGCTGATAAGACAGAAAGGAGCGGAGGAGGAAGTGGTGGGCGATGCTGCGGGGGGAGGGGGAGAGGGAGTTGGGGCGCGAGCTTCCATTACAGAAATAAAAGTGACGACGAGGCCCTTCAAATGAAATTACCTCGGCAACGCGCCTCTTAGTGAATTAAAAAGAGCGAAATCCCAGTTCCGAGGCGCCCCCGACGCACCGCGCGCACGTGGCGGCGGCGGCGGCGGCGGCAGAGGAAGTGGGTGCAGTGATGGTGACGGTGGTGATGATTTTTTAAAGTTTTAACAGTGACAAGATTTTCGACACTAGCTTGTTAGCTAGGTCGAGTTCAGTCACTGCTTGGAGGAGAATTGTATCGGTCGGCTGCTCTGATCGGTGGTTTTCCGTGGTTTCTCCGATCAATACCAGGCGGATGCCGGAGCAGTACCCTAAGAGACAGGTCACGGACCGCGCGCGATCTTTCCTTCCTCTTCCTTGTCCTATCGCCATCCTTTACTTACAAACACACTAACATGCACTACACTACCACTACATGCACTACACTACCACTACATGCCGGGAGACCGGTCGGGTGTTTCGAGGTTGTCCCGTCTGGGGCGGTGCCCCACTAGTAGGAGATACATGGTTGAGGGAAACTCCGCTGACGGTGAGTCGGCGCCGGTTCTCGCCTTCCAGCGGGGGAAGATCACCGCCACCTCCCGATGAAAAAGCATGCACTACACTTACGGGATTAATGACTATTCTGTATGTTAACAATAAGAATTTTTCATAGCATGGTTACACTTTCTTTACACTTCTAAATTTTTGTACAATCAATACACAGACATGACAGTTTACATTATACCAGTGGTTGAAACTATGTCACTAGATAATATGACAATACACACAGTAACACTATTTCAGTTCATTAGAGTCATTAACTGATTTACAAAATTTGAAATATTTTTCTTGTAGGGTGCTTGAATGAAGTAAAGCGTCAATAAAGTGGTGGGTTTTGTGGTGATGTTGGAGTCGGTAGGTAAAGTTCAGATGGTGGCGGCGGTGAGATTGGCGACGGTGGAAATGGTGGTGCGGCAACAAGGTAGAAACGATGGCGGGTGCGTTTGCCGGGATGGAGGTAATTGTAACTTGCACATCGTTTAGAGTTCAATGGGTAATACAGCTATTCAAATTATCATTCTCCATGTTCTCACGGCAGAAGGACCTCCACGATTCCTTCACAAAGGGTACGAAGAGGGTTAATAACAAAACTCTGTAGCTGATTTGTCTGTGCAAATATTTTTTATTACACTGAGGCGAGCTTTTCTAATCAATTATTGCCAAAAATGCTCATTTCATCTGTATTCAGAATTGAAATTGTATAAGGGTAAGGGGAAGGATCCCAAATTTTCAGAAATCCTGCACAAAATACACTTCTCCCATTAGTACGTCCCACACAATTTTTGACGTCAAATAAATAAAATAAAAAAGGGTATTGTGACGACCGCAGTAACGGAGAAAGCAATTGCTCTGGTGACTGTGGTGGCGGCCAATGCGGTAGTAGTACTGATGGTGATGGTCGTGAGGTGATGGTAATGATGGTTGTGGTGAAGGTGATGAGGTACTGGTGGTGGCGGTAACGGTGGCGGCATTGGTGGCAATTATTATGGTGGTTGTGGTGGCGACAGCGGCAGTGGAAGTGTTGGTGTCATTAGTGATGATGGTGAAGGTGGTGAGGCTTAGTTGCAGTTGGGATGGTGGTGGTTGTATTGGAGGGAGTGAGGGTGTTGGTTTTCATAGTGATTGGTATAATAATGGTAGTGGAAGCGAGGTGAAAGTGATGGTGTTATTCCTGAAAATGAAGGTAGTGGTGGTGGTGGTGGCGATAGTGGCGGCGGGGGCGGCGGGGGCGGCGGGGGCGGCGGGGGCGGCGGGGGCGGCGGGGGCGGCGGGGGCGGTGGTGCAGGTGGTGCAGGTGGTGAAGATGGTGGGGAGAGTGAGGAGCTGAGGAGCTAGGGTAAATGAAATCTGGAGACTAAAGGCGAAAAGAAAGTGGATCAAGGCAAAATTATTAATATCTTGGAGAATGTCTTGAGTACTTTATGAGGCTAATAAATGCAATGCACATAGATGATTCACTAGCATCATAGCGTCGTCACAACTACATTATCTGTTGTTACTCTCTTCTTAATTCTTCCGAAATAGAAATATCTTCAAAATGTATTCAATAAACAAGTGATATTCAATTTTCGCTTCGGAATGGATATGGACAATAATTCTGCAATACTTGTTTAGAATATTGAATACATTCGCGATATTATTTTAAGTGAAATTATTATTATTATTAATTATTATTATTATTATTATTATTATTATTATTATTATTATTATTATTATTATTATTGTCATTATTATTATACATTTCTTCATTCCCAACATGTTAGCAAAAACGTCCAGTCTCAATTAAAACATTGATTTACAGACAAGTCTTCGTGCCTGTTACTCGTATTTTCTAAATACTCGTTAGTTGTTTGTCGTTTAACAATTACCATCTCATCAACAAAACTACATCGCATCCCTGAGTAGAAATGTAAAATGTAACTAGTGGTGCTACTTCAGAAAAACAATGCTATTATTATTACTTAATATAACATTGCATCTTCTATCCTTCTAACACTTCAATCATCACCTAAAATACTGAAAAGTTACGAAAAAAATACTGAGATTTAAAAAAATAAACATAGAATGATAATGATACATAAAATGATTTAACGATCTGAAGTTCAGAGATAAATTGCATTATATAAGAAATCTCTTGTTTAAGTGTGCAATGCCTTCAAACATTTGAAATTTTCCAATTTTCAAAATTTCAGAGCTTTAAATGAAAATCAGATCAGTTGCATGTCTGTTAGCGTACGTTGTTTAATTTCAGAAAGATAAGGAGAAAGAAGAAAAGCTGTTCCCATCTGTGAGAAAATTCTGAAAATTTCATTGAGGTTTAAGATAAAACATCCTCCAAAATTAAAAGATTCATTTCAAATTCTCAAGTCCTCGGTTGCGACCAGATACTTGGGGGATTATCTAATTTAAAGAAAATTCTATTGACAGTTTTCGACATAGATTGTCCATAGACTGGTATACAAACAGAAAAAAAGACTTTTAGAAAAACACCTTTTCAAAGTCGGAGACCTCCAATGCGTGAATTTCTGTCAAAATCTTGGCAGAATAAAATAACTTTCTCCGTTCTATATACACGAGAAAATAAAAATTGTGTGAAGTATTTAAAATTACCCCTACGTTTTCATTAATTTAAAATGGGAAGAGACTAAATATTATTTCCTTGTAATTGTGAGGGCAGTTCCTGTAACTGCCGAGTGTTAAAAGTAATTACTAACGCTTGCCATATTTATAGCAGTATGAGGAAAACCTTCACGAGGAAGTTACATTTTAAGCACATACGTTTCACATTTTTGTAATGTAATGGAAAACATATAACTCAGGCGTAAAAGAAGGAAACCTACCACATTTCATTTTTACTTTCTCGTGCTGAAGAAGGAACTTAAGAAAGTTATGTAATGCTGCGCGAAAAAACGGGGAATTTTCGACAGAAAACTTATTACACGGCTCTAGTAACGAAAAAGTGGATAAATTAAATTGCTAAATTTAGAAAAAAATCCTTATCCAGAATCCTTTCATCTCCTCAAGTTTCTGGGCCTTAATAATCTATCTGTTCGTCCGTCTGTGAACAACACTAGCGGCTAAACTGTAAACCGATTTTCTCCAAAATTGATATTCCCCGATCGATCTGGCTGGTGTTGCACACCCTTGAATTTGAAATAGATATATTAATTTTACATGAAGCTCCTGGAACATTTTCAAAATTTTCAAAAATTGGGGTCCACAGTTTTTAATTAAATTGCGTTGTTGGATAGTGTAAAAGACGTTTGAGAGAATAGCGCAGGTCTCATTTTCCTTGAAAATACTGATTGTTTGAAAATTGGAAAAAAATAAATTTTTTAAAGGAGTTTTCCTACAGCTAAAATTTAAAGATTGAGATTTTTTCGTTTAATAAAATCTGTTCTTTAAAGTTAGAATTTGAAATAAGGTCATGTGCAATTTTTCGAAAATTTGAGTATTTTTCGCGTAATTTGGGTGAAATATATGAAATTTTTAATTCTTGTTTAAACAATTTCTTTCTCAAAAACAGCGGCATCTCTTTTAATGAAATTTTGTTGTTGGATAGTCTGAAGGACGTAAGAAAACAACGCAGAAAATGCAATATATCAATATTACGTAGCGGTTTCCAATAACGCGAGAAAGAATGTGCTGTTGCAGCACCACTAGTTCCTTTTGAGATTAATAACAAACTTTACCTATTTTTCCTTGCTTTCTAGACTTAATCAGTTATCATCTATTTCGATATTTGTTGAAAAGGACATCTGGAATTCGTTTATATAAGCACAATCTTCACATTTTATTAATTACTATACTTTACTAAACGCTGTATTGGATTATATAGATTTGAAATTAACTATTTAATTTCATTTCGTAAATAATGCACTTGATTTGATTGAATCGAAAAATACGTTTCTTTAAAATTAATTCATTTTATAAAAAGAGTTCACTACACAGCTACCACGACTGCGCCCCACATTAAAAACGCAATTAACCGCCAATTAGCCAGTTAATTAGTTCTCATTGAAACAATTTCTACAAATACGGAAGGGTAAAATAAGTTTTATTTAGAACTGAAGATCTAAAATATACGAAATATATAAAAAAAATCTTTTCAGATTATGTTCTTTTCATGGAAATTTTAACAATTTTAAATATATCTTTCGTTATTCCTTTGCCTGAGACTATTCTTATACCTAGCTAAGAAAAACTGCCATTTATTTTCCAACGAAACAAAAAAAAATATATCCGTTTCGTTCCAGAATTGCAACGTCAAACGCTGTTCTTCTGATCTCGCCTATTGGAGACTTGTCGTTGCCAACGGACCCTCGGTCGACATTCACTTTCGAGGTCCTTCGAGCGTGTTTTGCGCGATGGCGATCGAGGCCTCGGACAGATTGGAGGTGGGCGGGGGTGGGGCCGGGGGCGCTCTAACAGGTGATGCAACAGGTGCAAGGGATCGCCTGCCGCGCGGCACGATACAGCGAGGCAAAACCCGACGCCACCCCCGGTCACTGGGCACAGGGTTGGGTTGGCAGGTCTCGACATCCCGCCCTCGGCCTCCGTCGCCCGGTCGATAACGAATATTCCGCGAATGTGCCGGTTTTATTCAGAATGCTGTCACACATGTTCTCTTTTAAATGTGTTGATGCCGATGGGAGCGTGCCTGACCACAACACAACATCGCCCACCACATCCCGGGATTCCAGAGATGCCAGCTTCTGTAGTACAAAGCAGTTGCTCACAGAAAACGTTCTCCTGCCTTACATTTTGTCAAAACATCACCACCACCATGCAGAGAAAAGCACGGATATAAGGAAATTCGGTTTTTAAATACGACAACTGTTGACTGAAACAATTTACCTGCAAAAGTGCTAGTGACCCTTCGCAGAAGCACGCAAGATAAACATTGGAGAGTTCTCAAGAACGTAAGTGTAGAGTGCAGAGATGTGCAGACAAGTGCTCTGCCGTTTTTCAAGATAAGAAAAGGCCAGGTAAAGTACAGATGTGTGTCAAATACATATGATTATCTCTAACGTGAAAATTAATGAGTAGTGAAGGGTCATACATTGAAGTGAACCGAAGGGAAGTGAAGAGAGTAGAATGGAGCAGAGAAGGGACTAATTATACCTATGTCATCTACTTTTATAGTAACTGCAACTATTTAGGGGGTATCTATAAAATTGTTATTATTACGTGTGCGAGTATTTAGCTATAGATTAATAATATTACTTACATTTATATTTATATTTTAATATGTATTATAAGTCGCTTTTTAACATCTAGGTCATCAGCGACTTCTGGTCTACAGAAGATTATTCATATAGTACATTACATAAATATTCACATCATAAAGTATGATAACAGTATTTACGTCTTCTTCAAAGTTTTATAACACTAATGATTTGGAAACTGTCTTCAAATAAAATTATACAAACCAAAACATTTGTATATATTAAGTGTTACTTAAATATTGAATTCAAAATATCAGTCAATATTTTATTAATGTGTTCATTTTGCAAGAAACATTTTATTCTTGGGAGTTGAAGATAATTATTTTATAAAGTTACAATATTATTTATCACTGAATAAGCTGATTAAGCAAGGAGCACTTCCAAAACTAATTTCACTCAAATAATTGGGAAATAATAAACTAAAGAGCTGGGTTACAATGACAGAAGAGAGAAATTTAAGATATTTGTATATTTATCTCCATCCTTTCACAATAGCAGACATTTTTTAATGAAGGAAAGTTTTTTATTCGTTTTTAAATATTTTGTGTTTAAATAGAAAGTTTGTATGTGAGTTATTATTTATAGTGCAAAGTTTTGTAGAAATGTAATTCACCATCAGAATATCATAAATAAATAAGGATAACTAAAAATTTTAGACCTCATAAAACAAATTTAAACGAATGTTGTCTACATAAAGTTGCGGTATATTTTGCAAAACACGTACAATAAAATATTGTGTGTGGTGGCTGACACCCGCCACATCGCCACTATTTTGGCGGGGAATGTGTACCGCACACGAGTTATCCTGCACCATTCGCGAAGCAAATGACCCTCTCGCATTACCCATAAAGCGCGCGGGCGGCGGAGGTGGCCATCCGAAGCTCATTAGGTCATTAACACGCCCACGCGCACCCGTGCGTCGTTCGGCGCGGCTTTGAAGACGAAAATTGCGATTGACTAATCGAAGAATCGTCGTATGAAATCCGACCGTAAAACGCGAATTCGCTGTAATTCGCTGCGCGGCTGACGCGGCTGACGCGGAGAAGCCGAACCGTGTACGCGCGGCGGCGGATGCGGGTTTAAAACCGTCAAAATAAACCTGGTTTGCTCGTTTGATACCGCACTCGCTCGTTAAACACCGGCGCCCTGCCCGTTGGCTGACCTATTTCTCCTCGGCATAATCCGCGCACGTTTTCTTGAGCTCGCGTTTCGCTGGATGCGGGAGGGATGCAGTGTTTTGCAATTTCGACGGCACTGACATTAAAACTAATTTGAAGCTTGTACTGCGATGTAACTAGTTTCTATTCCACGGAACCGACAATGTCTTATTATCAGAACTCAATCAATCTAGTTACTATCTTTTTTAATTCATAACTAGGGAACGGATTTCATGTGACGAAATGTTTTTACAGGAACTAGATATCTGAATTCTATTACATTTTTTAGAGTTTGCAAGATATTCTGAATTAATTACAACTATTTTTATTTTATATATTTTTACATATTTTACCTATTACGAGATATTTCTTCCATATTTCGCTACATTTTAATATCTTTATACGTCAATATATGGAAACGGAACATTCCAGATACGCGTTTGAAATATTTGTTATGGAATCATCTTTCTTACAAATCAAATGCTTTTATTACTACCATATCTCCGTCATGATTGGTCAAACTTACCTCCCCCTCCCCGATTATTGCGTACTTGCGAGTTATGGATAAGCGGATTTTTATGAACGAAAGTAATTTCCACCACGTGCTTGCTCATGTTCCAAATAGAAAATTCGTTACTCGAAGGAAAACTAATAAATATATTTACAGAAAATTGTCTCGTTGCTCAATTTGGAGGGCGTGGTATATACATTTACCCCCCCCCCCCGCGGGATCTATCACTCGTTACACGGACTACTATTCACTCGTACACCGGCTCCTCTTAAACATTGTATTATATACTATGAACATATTTTATATTTCGAAAACAATTTTTATATGTGGTAAAGTCTAGTGCACAATTGCTTCAGTAGAGATAGAACCTACTTTCAGCTACTCCGAATACTTGTTAAGAACCGATCTGCGACGTTCTATGGTCGGAAAATGCTTGTAGAAAACAATTTTAACCACAATAATGAATTTTAATTTCTCATATTTTCTGTTTTTTCTTACATGTTTTGGAAAAAATAAGTAAATATATATGAACATATTTTACATTTTTTATTACAATAAATTCCGTTGCCTATTCATAAAGAAACTGATGTTGGTAAATGAATGGGTTAGGGAATCGGAACTAATACTGCGGTTTAATAGTACAGGTCCAGAAATAGCCTATAATACTCGTAATAATACAATCTCCGAAACGTCAACATTTACAGAACGGCAATAAACAGAAGTGCAAGGATTTCAGTAGCGTATCAAGTATTTTGGAAACGAGAAGTTATTGTAATATTACGAAGTCAATGAAAGTAAACGTATAAGAATTACGTATTATCCCGAAAATTAAGACGTTTAAAGAAACTACATATTAGTATTTTCAAGTACTGACAATTACTGTCACACGATATCAGAAAATTATATCAATAAAAGTAGAAAGAGAAAATAAAACTTGAAACAGTCAAAAGAAGTGCTCCCGATGTTCTACTATTAAGACAACTAACAATCCTTGGTGATCAATGAACATGACAACAATGATTACGGGTCTATCAGAGATGACGTTTTGTATTTAAAATAAGAAGTAGACTTAAGTAAAATAGAAAGTTCATGTATTAATGGCTACTTTAAGAAAAAAAACTAACGAAGAAACAAACGTAAGCTCCTCAGATAAAATAGTTAAGTTTTCAACTTTGCTATGCTGAGCCTTGATTGGTAAACACTTCGTCCAAAATCGTTATATTTTCGCCTTAACGCTCACATTACTATTGAATCTCTTGATGATCTTTATCATTCAATTGTACGATATGGCCAAAAGTGTCTCACGGAAATTAAATTGCCTATCTGTTGTTCATTTTATTATTTTAACATTACAGTTTCACTTACCGTTCAGAAGTCTCCTGATCGTTGTTTGTAGACAAATACTAAAGTAACGAGAATAATAAAGCAAGTTGACCTTTCTGCTCATATTTTTCTCATCATGTCATTTTTCATTTTTATTCTGTCAACACCATCTCTATAGTATGTCATTAAGGGGTGAAACGGTCATAATGGAGGGTAAAATAATTTTATGTCTGATTGCAAGTAATTTGCATTGCTATTTAAAGAGTTCGACAATCACAGAGTCAACCTCAGTGAGCGGTTGCCTTTATTTTCATTGCATTATTATTCAACGAGCTGTGTTTACGCTATTCATTGCGCGTTTTAATTTGACTCGAGTGCATTTATATAATTGAATGAAATTTTAAATTGGAATTTTTAAATATACTAAAAACAATCTGAACCTGAAATTCTCAAATCTGAATGAGAAAAAAATCGAGTAAGCGAAAGTTTTCCCTTACCGAGTTGAACGTACTAATATTTATGGAGAAAATTGAACTGAAATTCGATTTCTATCATTAAACAGCTGTTTCTGAAATGCCATTGCTTTACTTGTTCTAGAATATTCTAACAACGTTCCTGCACATCTTTTCTCTCTATTTAATTTCTTTTATTTTCCCGGTTCCTCGTCAGCCTTTCACATCAACGCCAGAGCATGAATGCATAAGCATAGTAGACACGTTATTAGGGCAATTGACTATATTCCCTAAGCGATTTAAACAAATTTTATATTACTTAATAAGTATAAAAACATTTTTCATCGAATAATTCACTTAAAGTATTTAATTAAACTTCTGAAAATAATTGTGTTACACTATTCTTTAATAGTAATGTAATATTATTGCCTGTAAGACTACGAAATTCATGCACACCACGAAAATCGTGGACTGTCTGTAGTTGATTTTAAAAAATGTACGTAAAATATATCAGCGAAAATTATTTTAACTATTTTTATATTTATTTTGTATAATAATATCTTTATTGAATGTTATAAATTGAAATGATTAGATTTGTATAATCATTATAATGTTAATTACTTATGATCAATATATATTAATAGGAGACCTACATCTTTATGAGATAGGTGCTTACTGCCCTTACTAACCTTTGGTACTCACTGCCCCTTAAAATGTTAATCCGGCCCTACTTATCAACAATTCGTTCAGTCACCCTTTCATATTCTGTTGCCCATCAGTCAATGAGATCCGAGTCAGATGGTTTACCAAATCAAAAGATACACCCCGACAGTCGTCCCCCACGATTTAGGGTGTGATAGTCTGTATTTCAATTTTCTTTTTAGTTATTCACTGCGTGGTCTGGTTTAAAATAATATACTTAAAGTTAATTTTGTTACAAATTCCGTTACGAACGACAATACTGAAAGTTCAAATTCTTGAGGATTTGTTCGAGATTATATGTACCAAATTTATGCACGTCATATCCAATTTGCAATCATTTCTTACCATCCAAGTCACCCCATTCCTCACCTACCATTCAATCAGTGTCCCCTTCATCTACCAGGCGCATTCACCGCTGGCAAGGGCAGTCCCTGGAGCTGATGTGTCGACGCGTGAAGATACGCCGAGGCGTCTCTCATTCGGAGCCGCCCCGAACACGTGCTGCCCGGCCTCTCCTCCCGCCCCCCCCCCTTGCCCACCCGCGCCCGTCCGCGGCTGCCAACCCACGCTAAACCGCACTCGCCCGCCCCCGCCCCCCCACCACGCCAGCCAGCCTGCACCCGTCCGCGTCAAACCTCGCCCACGTGAGCTCGCCCGCGGCAACCAGCCCGATGTCACCCGTCCGCGCCAGCTCGCCCACGCCCGCCCACGCCCACCCACGCCCATCATCGCCCACCTGAGCCCCCCGCGGCAACCAACACGCAGTCACCCGCCCGCGCCCGCTCGCCCCCGCCTGTCCGCACCAGCTCGCGCCCCTGCCTGCCCGCGACCACTCGCGACCATCCTCGCCCACCTGAGCTTGCCCGAGGCAACCAACCCGCAGTCAACCGTCCGCGTCAAACCTCGCCCACGTGAGCTCGCCCACGGCAACCAGCTCGCAGTCACCCGCCCGCGCCAGCTCACCCCTGCCTGCTCGCGCCCACCTCCGCCCTTCCTCACCCACCTCGGCACCCGCTCGTCCACCGACACCCGATCGTCTACCGGCATCCCGGTCGTTCACCGGTACCCGCTCGTATACCGGCATCCTATCGTCTACCGGCACCCGCTAGTCCACCGGCACCCGTTCGTCTACCGGCACCCGCTCGTCCACCGGCACCCGCTCGTCTGCCGCCACCCGCCTGTCCACCAGCACCCGTTCGTCTACCGGCACCCGCTCGTCTACCGGCACCCACTCGTCTACTGGCACTCGCTCGTCCACCGGCACCCGCTCGCCTACCGTCACCGGCTCGTCCACCGGCACCCGCTCGTCTACCGGCATCCGCTCGTTCACCGACACCCCGCTCGTTCTCCCGCACCCCGCTTGTCCACTGACAGCTGCTCTCCTCTATATCCACAACGTTCATCAGCCCACGCCTGATCCCTGCCCAATCCGCCAACGCTCACCTGATGCCCGAGCCCGATGTTTCTAGGCTCGTCAAATGCCATGATCAGTGTGTTAGTCTACAGTGTCGGCATTCAACTGGTATTTATAAGATAAATGATGGAAAACTACAGATTAGATCGGCGCGGTCGCCCGCAAGAATTCTCCTCGAAAAAATGGCTGAATTCGACCTAGCACCGGGAGCGGTAGCTCAGTGCATCAACTGATGTCACTGCAGCGCCTCTGACCGTCCTTAGTTCGATTCCTAGCGGCGGCAGGATTCTCGACAGTAGCTTTTCAGCTAGGTCCAATTCAGTCGCTGCCTGGAGGAGAATTCTAGCAGCTGGCTGCTCTGATCGGCAGTTTTCCGCGGTTTCTCCGATCAACACCAGGCGAATGCCGGAGCAGTACCCTAGCAAACGGGCCATGGACCGCCCGCGATCTGTCCTTCCTCTTCCTTGTCCTATCCTCTCCCCTTACACACACACTTACACTATCATGCACTACACTACCACATATTCCGGGAGACTGGTCGGGAGCTTAGAGCTTGTCCCGGCTGGGGCGGTGCCCCGCTGGTGGGAGAGTCCTGGTTAGGGGGAAACCCCACTAGCCGACGGTAGGTCGGCGCCGGATCTCCCCATCCAGTGGGGGACGATCACCGCCATCTCCCGAGAAAAAAAAACATGCACTACACTAACGGGACTAATGACTGAAGCAGTTGACGAGCCCGGAAACACGAAAAACCAACCAACCAACCAACCAGTCTATTCCGCTCGCCCCCACCCCTTCCCCACAAGACTCCCCCTTCACCCCGCCGGTGCCACCACGCGCTTCATCGCGACGCCGCCGCCGCCCGCGCGCCTCAATGGCGTCGCGCTACATTAACCCCACGCGTCGCGACGCCCGATATGGCGACGCGCTATCACGCGCTGCAGAGCTTCCCCCGCCGCCGCCCGCCGCGCTGTCGGCGCTGCACGTCGCGAGCCGCAGTGGGCGCTGGTATAGTAGTGAAAAGCCCCTCGATGATGGCCGCCCTCGTATTACAGGCCGCAGGCGAGGAATCAGGACTTTATGCCTTTAGGACTGCAGTTATTTTATTAGTAGGTAACCACAGCAGTGGTATGCCGTACCTATGCACTCAATGAGTGATGTAAAAGGGATGAGGAATGAAGACTGATGAGTATAAATGGAATGTTTTTAGGTGAGGTATGTGGTGGTATGCTAAACTCACTACACCAAAACTACATTGTGATAACACCCTTGCTCTATAAAAGAACTGGAATCCGCGAACCATAGAAACTCTGTTAGGTCCTTTCGCATTCGTGCCCATGGTTCTGTAATAGTTAACTACGAGCCGATTTTTTTCAGCTTAAATTTTGACGAGTGATTGGCATATAAGTGAAGCGCGAACAAGCAGACAGAGGTGACAAGGTTAAAGCGGATACATTGTCAATGACAACGCTGTCTCTCTTCAGACACAGCTGTCAAGCCGTAAGGAAAAGTTTGGCACGCAGTATTCTTTAAAGCTATTTTATGTATGTTTTATCATCTAAAGTCAAACTATAACAACACTATTAAGATTCAACATTAGTATGTTACTTTTATTAGAGGAATATTTAAATATAAACGAAAATTACATCTCTTTGTAATTTGTACAAAGTGGAAAAAACGTAAAATAAGTAACATATTATTGAAAAAGTAAAGTTGTTATCAAATTCGGCTCAAACTTTCTTTTTTTAAAATAATTCTTCAGTCGCTTATTGCAATAGTATTTATTTCATAATAACAATATTAGTACCCAAATATGCAAAATAGTACTTACGTTCACTATTCATTTATTGAACAATGATATTTTGTAGTAGGAAAACTGAACAATAGTATTTTTGTAAGTCATTGAAAGAATTGATAATTTAAAAAGGACTTCATTTCTAAGTGGGGCGAATGCCGGAGCAGTACCCTACCAAACAGGCCACGGACCGCGCGCGATCTGTCCTTCCTCTTCCTTCTCCTATCCTCTCCCCTTACACACACACACACACACACACACACACACACACACACACACACACACACACTTGCACTAACATGCACTACACAACCACATATTCCGGGAGACAGGTCGGAAGCTTAGAGCTTGTCCCGGCTGGGGCGGTGCCCCGCTGGTAGGAGAGTCCTGGTTAGGGGGAAACCCCACTCACCGACGGTAGGTCGGCGCCGGATCTCGCCATCCAGCGGGGGAAGATCACAGCCATCTCCCGAGAGAAAAACATGCACTACACTAACGGGACTAATGACCACAGCAGTTGACGCGCCCGGAAACACGAAAAAATCAATCAATCAATCAATCTAAGTGGGGTAGGCTCGACCTGCCCAACAATCTGGATTCAGAGCACTGTGACCCCGTGAATGTGCGAGACATTGCTATTGCAAGTAATACATTGCTATTGTAGTATTGTTTCTGCCTTCCCCCTCTCCAATTTTACTGTGTAGGGTGCTTGCCGCGCTGTAGTGAAGTCGAAACAGCATCTCTTACACTAATTGAGAAACATTAGCTACGAGTCCCTCAGAATAAGATGAAAGATACAGTTATGGAAATTCAGCAAACAAAAGGAGAAAAAAAGGAGAATGTCTTTGTTCACTCGAAATATTAATTCGCTCGCGTACATTATCCAGTAATTAGTATTTTATAATACAAACAATAGTATCTTTTGCCTGGAGGGTTGAGAAAACACCGCAAATTGAAAGGACGGTAACGACATCCCGTTTTACAAAGCAAAACTAAAATTGAAGGAAAAAGATGGACTAAAATTGAACTGAAGCATTGCGCGGGGATCGGAGGCAATTCAAAGGTCCGCCCCTAAGGACAGTGGTTCTTCGATCAGAGTTGTGGGTAGGCGTGTGTTGTGCACTCTCCTAAACATATTTCTCAAGAGTATGATTGTTCATTGCATTTTTTACATCAACCACCAGCCCTTTCAGAATAGATAATGTTTAAAGAATGAAGGCTATTTGTCTATGTACTTGTAGGGGTACTGTGTGAGGACACTAAGGTTAAGTCATGTACTGCTTCATTTCTCCAACAGCCTTATGCGATTTCGAGCGCTTTTCTTGACTCAAAGTCACTATTATCTTCTGTTTAATAATGAATGAAGAATGAATGAATGAGTATCGTTCGATAATTTTGGATTGTTAGAATAAGGAAGGATATTATAAGCAATCCAGAAGCCTGGATCCTTGGAGTTTTGAAAATCAGTTAAAGTAGAAGTGAATTAAAAGGCAAGTAGATGGTGTGTAGAGATTAGACATCCTAATTGACACATCTAGTACGTTATTGACCGCCTATGTGCGTGTTATACCAGAGACATTATAAGTAAGCAATACTTGTATTGGATATTATCACAATGAACTGAAATTCAACGAGAAAGCGAGAATATCCAAGTAAGTGGAAACAATATCCGTAAGACCAAAACATAAATTTAAAGAGATCTATATAATCACGCGTAAAAGAGAATACAGACGTAGGAACACAAAGGATGAGAAGCAAGGAGACGATGAGATGACGAAATAACCAGAATTCTTTACGGAAGAAAAGGGCGAAGGGAGGGAGGCGCCTTTTAAATGGACGTCATCCGTCAAATGTGTCAATTTTTTCTTTCCTTGGTATCTTTTGCAGACGTTCAGCAACCGAACATGATCAATGAGATACCCTCTACCCTCTGCCTCGCTTCGGAATGTGATTTCAAAGGTACCTATGTGCATGGTATGCCAAAATAGGCGTTTTCGGATCTCGCTTATAAGAATTGGACACTAATGAAAACAAAATGCCCTCGATTCAATACCACAAAACGTGAAATATGAAAACAGGGAAGAACATAAATATAAGTTCGTACCACAGACTGCAGTTTATACTGCACAATTATCAACATAATATTGAGAAAATAATGTAAAACTCGCAACAATATTAGTAGAACAAATGTGTTTGATTGAAACGTGGAAATATCACATAGAACTTATTTCTGATTAAACGAATCAAGTGCGCTGTTATATACCAAATGTTCTCGATGCAACAGCAAATTGACTTTGGGACTTAAAACTTTCTCGTCTATTGACAAAAGTAGTAAAGAGAGTGTAATATTGCTGCGGAAATCGGCGATTATTCGAGAGAAAAACTCCTATTGGTAAGCCCTGGTAACGAAAAAGTGAAAAAATCTTATTCCTATATGTACTATATTACTTCCTCTAACACTCCCTGCAGTTAGAAACTATTTTATGAGGGTGCTTCATAAAAAAATGTTCACCGAAAAAAAGGTCTGTCGGTCCGTCCGTCAGTCGATCTCTAGTGAACATTACAGACGATCTTCTCCAAAATTAATATTTCTCATTTGAGTTAAAGAAACTCAAGGCCATGCGAGTTTGAAACGGATATTTTTATTGTTGGGGGTACATTACATGAAGTCTAAAATATTTTCAAAAATGGTTCAAATTTTTTTTATTAAACCCTGTCCTCACATACCATAAAGAAAGATTAAAAGAATGGCGCATATCTCATTTTTATAGATTTCCCCTGATTTTCGAAAATTTGAAAAGGATAAATTTTTTCGCGCTTTCCGCAAAAGCAATATTGAGATAAATATTTTTTCTTAATGAAATATGTTCTTCTAAGACCGATCCTGAAATAACGTTATGTAGTACAATTTTAAAAAAATATGATTTTTTTGCGTAATTTTGCATGAAATATTGGCAATTTTAAACAACTTCTAAGAGACAGATACATATTGATTCTTTAAATTTTCTCCTCGTACGTATCAAAGAAATCTAAAAAAAAACTGGCGATGATCCAGTTTTTGGCGAACCCTCTTTGTTTTCGATAATTGAAAAAAAATAAACATGATAAAAGTACAATATTCAAAGTAGATACTTTTGTCTTAAAATCTGGTCTAAAAAAACGAAATATTAAAGAAGGTTATGTACACTTTTTGTAAATAAAACGAGGAGTTTTAGCATAACATCTACTTCAAGTTAATACAATTTATAAAAAAATATTTGCTAATAACAGATTCAAATAGTTTCTTTAAGTTTTTTTTTACTGAGAGCAAAGACTGCTTAAAAAATGGGGCAAGTCTCATTTACATTTAATTCTCTGAATTTTCGAAAATAGCATTAAAAATAATTGAAATAACTGTTAGTTTTTTCAGCGTCGGCAACAGAGAATACGACCGAGCGATTACTTTGAGTATAGTTTACTTCATGAACCTGAAGCATAAAGAAACAAATGTTGATTGGAAACAATTTTACAGGTTCATATCTAGTTTAATAGTGCACAGCCGTAATAAATAATACGAAAGAGTGTGTGCTATTGTAGTACCACTAGTTTACTAATTGCCTAAGTACAGCACACAGGAACCTGGAGTCTGCAAACAAGTATTTTTTGCAGTGAACGAAATGTCCAGTTAAGAGTACCTGGTAGTAAGAATCGGACTCGGATTAATTTGATAAGTCAATGATCTGAACGTAATATAAAATTTTCATTGTACTATCGTAACAGACAATTCTGCTTTTATTCTTCCTTTCTTACATGAATGTTACATCGGTTATCAGACAATGCTCTCTTCCTTGAAATTGTTAGAAGGTCTGTGACAACATTTTTCACGATGATACTATCAGTGGTGTTATAAAGCATTCTTTCTGACACACCTCGTATACTTCTCAACAATTTCATGTGCCATTTAATGTGCATGTTCACTTCCCATTCTAAAGTCTTTTCTTCATTTATTGTTGGATCCTTTGCCTCTACCTCTGACTTCGCCAGTGGATTAAACATTAACTTCCAATCCGACCACCGAGAGCGGTACTTCCGCCCACTGCGTCGCTCCCACGCCTCGGCGCCCCCACCCACCTCCTCGGAGGGAGTCTTTCTTGTTAAGATGCCATTCATTAGAGAGTTCGTTACGTGGCACCAAGACTTGTCGCCTCCGCTCCTCTCCCCTGCCCCGAAAAGACCTCCCGATCTTTTCGCCTCCGCTCCGCCGCCTCCCCCGCCCCCGCCGATCCCCTAATGAGTAGGCGCGTGTGGCGCCGCAATCACGGAGGTCGTTATTTCGTATTGAGTCGCTGGGCGCGCTGGCGTCAGCTGCGCGTGGTGCGCTCTGGCGGGAGCGGCACGCGATGGCGCCGACTCTTCCGATGAGGCCGTCGGGACCGAGCGGGCTATATATACTTCTCTATTAGTAGAAACCGGTTTTGGGTGTAATCGAAAGCTCGGATACATTGCGCGGTGGACTCGAAGTAATTGGTTGTTGAATTATTCCAAGAAAAGTTTGTTTTTGTGGATGTTTTGACTTCAACCAAATAAAATGTTCCATTCCAATTTTTTTAAATTACAAAATCGAAGAGGACTTAGTTTGGATTCATTCAACTATTCATTTCAAACCGAAAACTTTCTTATACATTTTAAGAAAACTATTGACATGTAGGAGCCAAAGGTTGCTCGTATATAGAGCGCAACATACAAAATACTATATTATTTCCGATAGACATGCAAGTTAGATCAGGTCTTAGCATGACGTGTTTCTATCTACAGTAAAACCGGTTCCTTTCATCGCACGGAGATTAAATCTTTCATTTGAAAGGCATGAGATTTAACCCTAGCATTTTGGTTACGTGCTTTACCAACCATGGACAGAAAGTGCCCACATGTTCAACTCCTTAACTTATGACTACAATATTGTAATTAGAAATATTTATCTTGTGAACATGAATGATTGATAATTAAATTAGGAAGAGTTTATTAAGTTCACATTGTTATATAATAATTAACGTAATTAAAATAAGTGTTGGATAATCTTGTTGTATATTGTTAAGTTTCAATGTTCATCATCACTTCAATTACTTCAACCACTATCAGTCATCCTAATCCTTTTCAACAATACCTACAGGTTAAATACATCCCACAAGTACAAACTGCTGCACTGCTTGCTTCGGCAATGGATGACGACCACTAAACTTTGCCAAAGTAAATGTATGATAATATATTTTTGTCACAAGTTTTACCAGCCTTGGGCAAAAATTGCCCTCGCACGAAAATATCGCATATTTTTTTAAACAAATTTGAGGTCATTACGCAGATTTAAATGTTACAACGTAGAATTAGGTGTTATTGAAAATTGAATGAAAAATAAAAATATCTGAATCCATTTAAAGCACGTTTTGTTTTAGAAACGAACTAATGGGAACCCACGCTTGGTAAAACATGGTGCTAAAGTTAAACAACATTAAATGACAGTGTTCAGATAGTACCATTGTCAATGCTTCATAGTAATACCATTTTGTAATATATATGAGAGTTTTATCTGTTTGAAAAACATCAATGAATAAGTCAATACAATTGATATGTGAGATTATGCTATACATTTACAGACATTAAAGCAGCGAGTTGTATCAGGTTGAATCGTAGCATTAAAAGAGAGAGTGCACTAAAAATCATATTTAACCACGCAGTTTTTTGGTTATACATCATATATTTAAGGTATTTTTTGCTCGATCAGTTACATACCCGATTACACATTACATGGGACAATTTTGGATAACTGAATTACTCTACACTTGATCACGAAATAGTTATACATTGAATACGCAAAAAAGAAAAACAGCTTAAGCGGTTTTGAAGCAAACTACAGGCTGAAGAAGAGCTATTAGGTTCCTGAAATACTAAAGAATAACTTTCATTTAATGTCTTAATTTTCCTGATTTCTTGAGTTAATACCAAATAGAAGAAAGCCATTTTGCATCCTCGTAAATACGACAATTCTCTCACAATATTATCCCATTACCAAACTTCTTACACGAGTAACACATCTTCACATTCTAACTGAAGTTGACGGATATCTACGCAATAATATACTTATGGGGGAAGAGTAAAAAAAATGTAAACTTCTACAATTATGGAGAATTCTGAAGTTTTTATTAAAATCGTACCCCGTCTATTTTATACGCGTAGATCTCTTTCGACTTTGAGAAGCCGCGGTGTCATCCAGATGATTTGGGAAATATCAACTTTGCTCCTGAGTACGGTTTAAAGGTAGATTTGTCTGACAGACGGACATTTTGATGCTAACTGAGCACATACTTTCTAATAATAGTTATATTCGCATTCATTTGTGAAGTCGATGGGCCTCGAGTCCTGCCAGATCGATCTACAAATGTCGCGCGTCACATTCATTCATGGCAGACGTTTCTCTTGTGCGACGAACACAAAACGTGCGTTGAGTGCGCACTCGCACATGACAAAGTGCGAACGAGTTGCGCGCTCGAAGACGCTGAAAATTCATTTCTCCGCTCCAAATCTCGCGAGAAAGTGATTTTAGCCTCCGTGTGTTACCCAGTAACTCATCACTTTGTATACATGCCTAGATATAACAGTCGTGTAGTTCAAACAGCATATATACTTGTGTTTTTCTAACGTGGCAGCTGAGGGTAGTATCTCCAAGATGGAATTCGGCGCGACTTTCTGAGTCATTGTCAGTCCTGCTGCTAGAGTCGCTTAATTTGAAGCACTGCTTGATGCGGTCGCGATCATGCGACATCTTGCGGCAGGACTAAGAAAGACGCAAAAAGTCGTGCCGATTCCCATCTTGGAGATACTACCCTCAGCCGCCACGTTAGAAAAACCCAAGTATAGTAAGGACGTTGCGGTGTCGAATCGAATTCGAACTCACGGACGTCGTCAGCAACCGAAACTAACAGTCACCCGTAGACGTGTGCATAAAGTCAGGGGCCGAGTTCCTGGAAGCGACCGATGCTCTGGATAAGGCGAGCAGCGTCTCCCACTCTGGGATCGGCGACATCTTCTTGAAACCCACACGCAGGATAGGTATCAGGGTTGGTGCAAGGCGATCCTTTCCTTGGAAATCGTCGAACCCCCCACGTCGTGTAATGGCGAAATGAGCACTTAAGACAACGCTAAAATCCAATGTTCGCTTCCTTCAACCCGTCCAAGTCATTCGCCCTGCCATGCAGAATGCTGCCCTCCCGGATGACCGTGGCTCGAGTGCTCTTCAGTTTCTAGGAAGTTGGAACCGCTGGATGGGACAGACTCTGCGTCCGCCCGCACGGATAACGTCCTTTGCGATTACGTTTTTTTTCGACGTGTAAATCAAACGGAAAGAATATTCCTACATTAGTTAACATAATAATGAAAGTAAAGACAATGTAACTCCATTAAATTCTATCCATCTGCAAAATCGATATCTACACTAATTTATAAAAGGGCGTTGCGTTAAATCGCGATAATACCTGAATGTACTGGACAAATATCGATAAAACATTTATATTAGCTTCCTTTAAAGATCAAAAGTGCTATAGGCCATGCTTTAAAACTATAAACCTTAATGTATTTTCAAAATAATTACTTTTGTGGACTTTTTTCGCTTAGCATTACATCACAGATTCAAGAGTGCATCAATATACCATAGTTTAGCTGCCTGCCACCAGAGGATGGTAACTGAGATCTACGATTGAGTTCATCAATATGTAGGATAAGTGAGGACTGTTTGTTGATTTTACAGTAAAATTTGGGAAGTGAACTCCAATTCAAAAAACATTTTTTAGTGAGAAAGTGAATTAGACGGGTTATTTCCAGGTAGGAGCGAGGCAGAGAGATAGATATAAGAAGATATATATTATTTCTGCAGGTAGGTTTAGGCAACCTGCTGGCAGAACACTACAATTTACTTACTACAATTAGAAATATTAATCCAATGTAACATTAAATTTAATTATTTTAAGACAACAACAACAACAATATTATTATTATTATTATTATTATTATTATTATTATTATTATTATTAATAGTATCAACGATAACAATAAAGGCATTAATAACAATAATAGCATTAACTCTATATTTTATGGCTATCCTACACAAAAATATTTTAAACTAATAAATACACAACTTTTTAATTACACTGCAGTCCACTCCACTTCACTTCACTTCAGTTCACAACACTTCAACACACTTCAATACAAATATTTAATAAAGCAATGCATTAATAGTAATTATTACAATACCAATAATAACGATAACAATAATAATAAAATAATAATTATTTGAAGAAGCTTAACTTACTATTTAATAAAATTAACAAATATCATTAGTTAATTTACTTTTAAATCTTTGAGCATTTAACAGAAAGGGATCCAAGACTGTCGCAAGCAACTTATTCCAGTCCGATATTTTCTATTTGTAAAAGAAAATTTCCCAACATCTGTTGTCTATCTGTGAACTAAATTTTGTGCTCGTGATCGCCTCTACTAAAGCACGTGTATCTACCAAGTTGAATGTAGATATTTTTCCAAGCTGAATAACCGGCATACATTTTGAAAAGGGCATCGAGTCGTGCCTTAATCTTCCTAATTTCTAAAGATTTCTATTCTACTTTCTTCCTATTGTTTCGGAAAGTACGTTTACAAGCTCTTCTCTATGTTTTATTCAAATTTTCCTTTTGCAAATTTCTATAAGGCCTCCATCACCCCCAGTATTCCATTAATGGACGAACTAGAGATAAGTAGACTAATTCTCTCGCTTTTTCTGTACTCTTTTTTAGTATCCGTATAGCAAAAGGCAAAATTTTCCAGGCTTTCCCTACTACAAAGTTTACTTGATTTTCGCAACTCAATTCGCTATCAAAAATTATTCTCATGTACTTACAAGGCAACACTCTTGAAATACATTCGTTGCTCAAACGATTTTGAGTTTTAGTGTACTTGCGACCCCTTGAGAGATTGGGGAAGTCGGAGCGAAGATACATAAAAATAGATACAAGCAAGCTCCGCGGCAAGGCGGGAATAGATGGAATTCCTCTCCCTGTCTAATAAATTGTGATAAATACCCCGGCAACGCGGGGTACTTCAGCTAGTTTTTTTTTTTTTAATTTTTATTTTGTATAGGATTGACTTACAAAGTTCAGTTTACAAGAAACTCTTCATTTGTATGGTTGGCTTATATCTAATTCTTATATACTAACTCTAAACTACAATTGACGAGGGGACTCACCGAGCACCTCTAAAAATTACTGAGGTTTGAAAAAATGTTGAGAAAAGAATGAACTGGATATCGGTTTTTTTATTCTAGTTGGGTTTTCATTATATTTTCCTAAATTTATATGTCTTTCATGATTGATGAGTGTTAGATTAGAATAAAAGTTATTGGCAAGAAAGGCTATGTGATGTGCGATGGGTTTTAGGTTAAGTTCGTGGTGTAATTGCTTATTGGAAATGAACCAGGGGGCGTGGGTGATAGTTCTTAGGTATTTGTTCTGAATAACCTGAATTTTGTTGATATTATACTTGGCAGCATTGGTCCAAATTGGACAAGCGTACAGGAGAAGAGGTCTAATGATGGTTTTGTATAAGGTGATACCGTTATTTAGTGAAAGTTTACTGTTATTTATAAGTGATTTTAGCTGTATTATTTTGGCTTTGGCTTGTTGGACTTTTGTATCAATATGTATTTTCCAGTTGAGTGTAGTATCCATGTGAAGACCCAGGTATTTAACTGCATTGTTGTGAAGAGTCCAAGGGATTGTATTGTTGTTCAATTTAAATGGCATGGGGAAGGAATAAGGTCTGAAAGTGAAGACTTTAGCTGTAGATTTCGCGGGGTTGATTTTAATCTTCCATTTCGTTGCCCAGTTTTCTATTTTATTTAAGTGAGATTGAATTTCGTTAGCTATGTAATTAATTGAGGAGTGGGACATGTAGATTACGGTATCATCTGCAAACTGGGCTATGTTTGTTAGTCTTGATGTAGGCATATCGGCTGTGTACAAGTTATAGAGTAGGGGAGAGAGAGGTGATCCTTGAGGTAAACCGGCAGAGATAGGGCGGGGGTTCGAATTTTGATTTTCTATTGAAACTGAGAAAGTTCTATTTGTGAGAAAGCTTTTAATAATTTTGAAAAGGTATATAGGGGTGCCTATAGATAAAATTTTATAAATTAAGCCTTCATGCCATACCCTGTCGAAAGCTTTAGCGATGTCCATGAAAACTGCTATTGAATATTGTTTTTTTTGAAAGGAGGAATGGAGATTTTCTGAAATACGCAGCAGTTGGTGTGCTGTGGATAGTTTATTAGTGAATCCGAATTGGTAGAAAGGTATGAGGTGAATTTTTTTAATATAGTTGTTTAATCTTGTTAGAATTAATTTCTCGAATATTTTTGCTAAAGTGGGGAGGAGGCTTATGGGTCTGTAGTTATCGGGGATGCTATGATTCTTATTAGGTTTGGGAATCGGGAGGATGATAGAATGTTTCCAGGTAGTAGGGTAGTAGCCAGTTCTTAAAGATGAATTATATATGTTTACAATGAAAGCTATGGCAGGATTGGGTAGGTTTTTGAGAATTATATTATTTATTTTATCGTGGCCAGGAGCTTTTTTATTGGGAAGGGATTTGATAACTTTTAGCGTTTCATGTGGAGAGATATACTTAATTTTTTGTGGTACGTTGAAATTCGGGGAATTCGCAAATTGTTGGATGTGGGTGTGATCTGGAAGAGGAGGTGTGATGTTTGGTGTGAAAGTTGATGCGAAGTGGTCGGCTAATACTTCCGTTTTATCGGCGGTAGCGTATTTTTTTCCATTTGGAGTAGCTAGTGGTGGGATTATGGTTTTTTTTCCGAGTATACTTTTAGTGAAATTCCAGAGAGAGTTATTTCGTGTATTTAATGAATGAATGATATTATTGTATTTAGTTTGTTTATAGTGTTCTAGAGCTTTTTTACTGATTTTGGTTAGTGTATTTAGTTCTTTTTTAAGTGAGGGAATTCTAAGTGCCATCCATAACCTTCTAGTTTTATTTTTAGTTTCTATGATTTTGATAATGCTTTTCGGTAGTTTATTTGATGTGTGTTTTCGAAGGGTGTTCGGACGTTCAGGATTAAGTTTGCTAATTGTGTTGATTATTATATTATTTAGTTGCGTTATTGCTTGGTCTATTTCCGGTGGAGAGTTTAGTATTTTAAAATTGGGAATTTGGTTTTGCATTATGTTTTTGAATTTGGACCAATTTAAGTTGTAAGTATTTAATGCCGGAATGGGTGAATGGGGTGGGGGGATTTGATCTGTAGAAATTAAGACTGGAAGGTGATCGGAGTCTAGTTCAAAATGCGGAGTTGAGTGAAAATTGCTATTAATGTTTGTTAATCCTATGTCTAGTATATCAGGAAGCTTGATTGGATCATAAGGATAATAGGTTGGTTCTGGAGGTGCGAGCAAACTAATTCTGTTTGTTACGATATAGTTTAGAAGTTGGGCACCTGCTGCGTTGGTGACTCTGCACCCCCATTGCACATGTTTAGCATTTAGATCTCCTAAAAGTATGTAAGATGAATAACGCGAAAGTAAGATGTTCAGACCTGCAAAATTTGTTCTTATGTTGGGAGGTTTATAAGCGGCAATGATAGTAAGTTTTGGGTTGCTGTAGGTAAGTGAAACTGCTATTGTTTCAATGCCATTGATGGGTGTTGAGTTTTCTTCGAAGTAGGCGATAGTGTTTTTAATGAGTATGATAACTCCGCCGCCTGAGGCGTTAGCCCTATCCTTCCTTACTGTATTATAGCCTGGTAGTTTAAAAGTGGCTGGAGGTTTCAAATGGGTCTCAGTGATACATGCAATGTCGACATTGTGTGTTTGGAGAAAGAAATGGAGTTCGTTTTTTTTTATTGCTGATGCCACATGCGTTCCAGTTCATTAGGATTAATTTATGATTTGAATTATTTTGAGCCATTGGAGAAACTAAAATTAGAAGTAATTGCTTGTTGTATGTTTTGAATAATAGTTGGGATTACTGAATTTATGATGTTGATTATATGGGTTATTATGTGATTGATAATATTATGAATGAATGGTGTGTTCAGAAGGTTATTTTGGGGGAGACTAGTATGTGGATTGTGGTTTGGGACATATGGTGGGATATTATTTGGCGGACGATTAAATGCTGATTCATGGGTGAAATTTGGTATGTTGGCAGTTCTATGGAGTCTAGGGAAATGGCGGACGTTTTGAGGTGGGGGCGGCGGTGGGGGCGCCGGTGAGGGTGGAGTTGATTTGTTGGTTCTCGTATTTGACGAGGGGTTTGGGGGCATTCTAGTTTTATTTTCCGATATATTTTTAAAGTACTGGCATTCATTCGTACGGATATCCGCACGGTGAGTCCCATCGCAGTTTCTGCATTTCGGAGGTTGGTTCAGACTGGGGCAGTTTACTGAGTAATGATTCTCGGCACAATGAATACAGGCGATTTGTTTGTAACAATTATTTTTAGAATGTCCAAAGTCTAGACAACGAAGGCACTGAATTATTCCAATTGTTTTCCGTCTTCTTTCAACTTTAACTTTTAAATTGCAGATTTGGCTGGTACGGAGGATTAAGTCAATCGATTGTTCACCGGAAAACTCTGCGGCTACCACTGGGATGGGCTGGTTATCTTTATGAAGTCTGGTGATACTATTTAGGGAAGAGTATTGTTCCTTCAGGTCGTTATATATTTCCTCTTGGGTGATGGAGGGGTGAATGTTTTTGAAAACCACCGAGAACTTTTTATTGGTTGGGTCCTTGTATGTGTGAAATTGTTTTTCGGTTTTAATGAAATACTGAATTGCTTTTCTGTAGTCTTCTATTTTTTGGAAGTTAACTTTGGCTTTGTTATTGTTGAATGTTACGGTGAATTGCGCAGAGATTTGGGCCTTGATTTCCTGATTTAGTTCCATAATGTTTGTAATATTGCTGATGTGGATGGGTGGGATTCTAACATTTTCCGGTACCGGGGGGTCGGTAGCGTTCGTAACATCATCAGGAAGGTCAGCTAGAGCGCTGAATCTATTCTCTGTAGGAATAGCATAGCTGGTATTAGTGTTCGTCAGAACTTTTTTGGATTGATTGGGGTTTTGGATGGGGTCACTGTTTCCGCGTTTGCCACTTGTCACTTGGGGGTTTGGAACGGAGTTTACACTAATATTGTCACTGGACCTTGACGATGAGGTTGCACCTTCTGCTGGCACAAAATGACTGACCTGTATTGGCTGGCTATAATTTTGGATATGTGGCTGCATACTTGTTGTTTGCGGTGCTGTGTAATGATACATCTGCACTTGTTGAGTTGGCGTTGGTTGATACGCTGGAGCGTATAGTGCTGTGAAATCGCGGCCGTCGCCTTCCGCGACCTCCATTTGGCCGACCGTTGGATAAACCAATGCTAATGCATCGGCAATGCACTGGCTGAGGCCAGCGTTGTTGAAAGTTGATGTAACGTTATTCACTTTTTAGATCACTGCACTTGGTTTAATTTGCGCACTGTGTAGACTAAACTTTCGGCTAATACACCTTACACTATGAATGGTTACTACTACCGAGAGCAGCTGCGCTCAGAGGTCCGCACAGGTCGACTGCTCGGAGCGGAATGTCCACTTCAGCTAGTTAAACACATATTCGCTAATCTGCATATCGCATCCATCGTCAAATGGCTCCATCGTTTACGATTAAATTTTGTTGTCTGATAGTGTGAAGAACGTTGAAGAGTACGGTACAGGTCTCATATTTGTTGAAAACCCTTTCGAAATTTGCAAAAGTTCTAAATATTTTAGGAGTCTGTCTACAAATAAAATATTGAAGATAAAAATTTTTACCTTCATGAAATCTGTTCCTTAAAGATAGATTTTGAAATAAGGTCGTGTACAATTGTTCGAAAATCTGAGTACTTTTCGCGTAATTTTGCGTGAAAATATGGCCGAGAAATTACGTGCTGTTTTAGCACCACTAGTTATTTAGACAGTCAAGTGTTTGTATGATTTATAAGAAATAAAATGAGCTAGTGTTGAAAAAAATCTCTTGGAGGAAGATGCTCTACGCCACATTTGTTATTCAAACACGAGACAAGAAGTTACGGAAAAGATAGACTATTATGGAACTGATAATTCAGAAATTTTATTATAAAAAGTTTCATTACAAACCCCTTTGAAGAATTCGTATTTCAAGAGATAAAAAAACGAGTAAGAATCATGCGCCTCGGAAACAATGTTTTCTGTTACTGAAACTTTCGTCTTTCGCCTGATTATTTCTGTCGGCTGAGTGAGAAAACACGGCTAAGGGTCTTTAATTAAGAAACGCTAATTACAATTTCAAGAGAAAACATCCATTTTTAAGCTATTTAAGGCTTATACTGGCAAGGAATGTTTAAATATATTACATTATGCTTTGTAATAATATATTTACTTAACGAGACATTACACTTAAACCAATGACGTTCGTTACATAAATAGCATATTATGCAATTTTTTTAAGCCGCGAGTCTGTTGTATTTAAAATAACTTCTATTTTTTACCGATACGATATTACTTGTTATTGCCTTCAATTTGGAGCTCGATATACCCACATAACATGCCTGATTCGAGAGGATCGTGGTTACTAGCGAAATATCAAAACAGTTGAATGCAGAAGCATTGCTACCTATTAGGCTGCGTACGTTAATGAAAAAACAAACAAACTGTTCTCATCACTTCAGAATGTGCTTATTGATAATTTTCCAATTCACAATTATCACTTCTGGCCCTTTCATACTTTTGCGTCTTGAATATCCTACTAATAGCAAACTTACACGTCAGAGAACGAAGGTTTTGGCGCTCGGAACGTACAACGCATGCGCCGAGAGGCAGAAGTGCTGAGTTACCACAGCCACCCAAAGGCTGGCCAACGGGTATCCTCGAGTTCGTTCGTGGCCTGTGGCCGCCTCATAACATAAGCACATATACCAACATCAACACCCGATGCAAACACATACACCAGCTCAGCTTATCGGAATGACTAACCTCTTGTAGTAACCGAAGTCGCTGAAAGAGGTGAGAGGAAACGGTGGACCGCTAGAAATCCAATAAAATGACGTTGTTGTTAATATACAATTCATTACCTCACACTCGGGGAGCAATGTCTTGCAGATGGCGTGAAGATTTATTCTTTGAGTTTGCTTACAAATAAATTAAATTCTTTATAATTATCTTATTTATTATAAAATTTAAAATATAATAAAACAACTTGAGTGAGTCAAATGAACTAAAGAGAGGGAGATAAATTAATTAAAAATTACCCTAAACCGGTTTTTCACTCAATTGGATCTATTATTTTTTAAAACAATCTTCTTCCAGGCATTGAAATAAGTATTTCTTCAACATCATTAAGAAAACTCTTCTGGCCCGAATTATCAACGGCCTCAGCTAGCATTCCGTTCTACCGTGATATTTCCATGTTACTTTTTTTGCCCGAGTAACTTGTTCTCGAGCAAAACTTTACTTAAAAAGTCTTTTTTCCAAGAACCTCTCTTAAAACGGTTATTATTAAGGGATGTGTTGCAAGGAATTATAACTTTATTAATTGCGGTATGTACTACGTAATAATAATAATAATAATAATAATAATAATAATAATAATAATAATAATAATGATAATAAATGAACGACGAGACATTAGAAGTTTAATAAATTCTCAATTCAGTGTCATTTGGAGATATGGCATATTAATAATAAGTAAATCTGCTATAGAGACTACCCAGTAATAATTACAACGCTATGCCAGTGCATATAGTTTCAGCTGTAATTCAATATTTGGAAAATATCACACAAAACCTAACATTTCTTTTATAGATCCCAAATTTTTCTATAATTGCTTGTGAATATGCCATGATTAGCGAGAAAGTTTATCTTTGAATCGTGGATTCGTAGGACCAACTATCTGTGGCCGTTTTCTTGAGATTCACAATCCCTACTCCGTCTGTTTGGAAATTCATGGGTAGAAGATCTAACGGGCCTTGTTGGTAATATTTGTTAACAAGGAATCTCAGCCCGTCTAAGAGAAACTCTTTTAATCGGAAAACGAGCTACAGTTTGAATGAACCGTAATTGTGATAAAATAACTTCCAATCCTCTTGCATAAAATATATCAATGACATTTTATCATCTATTTCTGAAGAAAACGTTAAATTTTGTAAAAATATTCATATTTTCACAGATTTGTATTTAAATTTAATTAATGTATTAGTCGCTCATGACCCGTGCAGTTTATGAGATTTTAAATAAAAATAATAAATAAATACATCAGAAGAACGTGCACAAATATAATCTAAACGTGCGTTTATATGCCTCTTGCGTAGGTAAGTGAATACTTTTAATATCCTATTGTCCTCCAAAGTTTAAAATCCCTGGCCTTTATTAGCATTGTCAACAACAGTTGGTTCATATAAACAGATTCAGAAACTTAATGTAAGATGTTACCTGCTTTCAGACCTCGAGTGTACAAAAGATAAACACTTGCTGCAATCGTTTCAAGGAAAGGAGAATACATTTCAAATTTGCAGATGCACACGCGTTTCTGTTCACTTCGAGTCAGATTCTCTGCTTCTACGAAGCCAAGTTGTGGCTTGTTTAGCTGTCGACAAGCAAATACGAAGGGCGACGCAGTACACACAGCCAATACTTGACAACTTGTTGCTTCTGCTTTGAATTCACGGGAAGCTTGGAAGTACGTAAATACGTACTTAATGCACGCTTACCGTCGTGTTCTACAAACTTTATTATGTATTCTCACAAAGCCACCGATGACTTGAGTGGCATCTACTTCGTATTTGAACACCATAAAAAGTTAAATGAGCTTTCAACTCACTACTTACATGAATATTCATAAGTAAGACCAGGAATGCAGAGGAAATGTCTGATAAATTCCCGTGACTGTTACCTAAGGATTTGTTTGAGAAATTTTTATTCTTTTGGGACCAGTCTTTAACGGATATTTTGAATGTAACAGACCGCCACAGAAGGTCACGCAGCGCTCTACCAGCAAACGAACGCTCGGGGAAGGGAAGGGATCTTAGTATTTCAAGATATGATAAATATTACAAATATTCACAAAACTATTGCAGTTTTTTCCTGAACTCTGCTTTCATTCCTTCTGCATTTTCAAATATTGTATTACTTAAGGATTCAAAATATGTATTTGTCATAAGTAGTATGTATTGAAATAAGATGGTTTGTTATTTAAATTTAATTTAAAGGGATATCATACAACAGGATATTAATAGTTAGGGTGGGAAGTTCTGAGGAAAATTGCAACAAGTTTGTGAAGAGTAGTAATGTAGTTGTGTTTACCTTTATTTTTTATCGTTTAGTATATTTTTGTAATATATTTTTATTTTAGTGATTAGTTATTATCTCAATGGAGGTTTCTAACCCTGAGTTATTATTCTACGCGTATTAACATTGATATTGTTTGCTCAAAATATGCAATTTTCTTTGCACGATCTTAATTATTTATTCTTATTATGTTTTGTTTCAAGATCCCATTAATATCCTCTGAATATCACCTCATTAAGTAGAGTTGAAGTAATAAACAATTTTATTACAATACATACTTATGATAAATCATACTACATAAATCATAATACATACTTATAAAAAATGAATTTTTTATCCTTCAATTTCTTAAACAAAAAGACAAAATATCTGAAAATGGGAAAGGATGGAAAGCAGAGTTCAGAAAAAAACTGCAACAGTTTTGTGAATATTTCAAATATGTTTTCTATCCTCAAATACGAAGATCCCTTCCCCGAGAGCGCGTTTGCTGGTGGAGCGCTGCGTGACCTTGTGTCTGTTATATTTAAAATATCCGTTAAAGACTAATAGCAAAAATATCAAAATTACTCAAAAAATCCTTATCTAATATACACGTATGGCATGTATATCAATGGATTTGTCTTTTTGTCTCTTCATGATAGACTGAAAAAATGTATAGTTCTATTTGAAAAAATAAAGTTACCTCAAATATCTCGTAAAATACGAGTATATATATATATATATATATATATATATATATATATATATATATATATATATATATATATATATATATATATATATAATACGAAGATCTCTTCCCTTCCCCCAGCGCGAGCTTGCTGCTGGAGCGCTGCGTGACCTTCTGTGGCGGTCGGTTACATTCAAAATATCCGTTAAGAACTGGTCGCAAAAGAATAAAAATTTCTCAAAAAAATCCTTATCTAACATATGACAATATGTATATGATTGGATTCGTCTTTTTACGCTCTTTATGATAGGCTGAAAAAATATGTATAGTTCCATTTGAAAAAACAAAGTTACCTCAAACATCTCGTAAAATATAAGTGATAAAATAGAAATAAATACACGTATCAGTTAGCCCTATTTTCTCATGCACTTCCGTGAAAACTGCATTTCAATTTCTTCAACCGTTCAAAAGTTACAGGAGGTGCTAAAGTTACGTGACTCACCCTGTATATATATATATATATATATATATATATATATATATATATATATATATATATATATATATATATATATATATATATTGTGGCGGCACATTATTATTACGTATAATAAGAAAAATTATTCGTGAACAAAAGAGCTGTGTGTCGAGACACGCTGGGGTCACCACCGCCGCCGCCGCCGCTGGCAGGTCCCCTCCGAAATCACCCGTTTCTAAAGGGATTTACGACCCACAGCCGCGCGCTGACAGGGCCTACCCTTATGAATGCTTCACTGTCCTCGGAGCCGATATTTTTCTTTAGGTGATTCCCCGGCCGGGAAGTACATGATCGTTTATTAACTCTGTTTATTGAAAAGAGTGTTTATGAAAACGGCCATTGCACACGTGCACACACTTAAAGAAAGAGTGAGAGGGAAAAGCCCGAATTGACGGAAAATTTTGGAGAATCTGGACATCTGATTGGTGATGAATAAACCACGACGCCATAGGTTTAGGCCAATCAGATCACAAATGACAGGGGAAGGGGTGATTTCGAAAGCAAGTAAGCAATTTGGGGAGAGGGGAACCAAACGGCTCGTACGCACGGAGCAAAAATCCAAAAGACACACTCGATTTGATTTTCGGCCGAGGAGTTTCACGAGAGGCTCACGCACAGAAAGGAATGGCTTCTCGATTTCAGATCGTTTCGCCGAGATTGTTGGTACTGTGATTCGTGACCATTGCGCCACTGTGCATAAAACGGCCAGTTATTATTTCGCCAAGCTAGCCACAGGTTAATGCTTGCCTGTATCTTCTGGTGACTTTCGTCATCTTTCTGAGCCACGCCGCCAACTGATACCTGATGTGGAGTCGCCGCTAGTCGTTCCGAGAGGTGGAGACGGCCCATGCACCCCGGGCTTCCTCTAGCGGACGCGGCCTGACGCCGCCACATCCCAGCGCGACCGGTGCAGAAGACGCTGCCACGGCTGCCGCCAAGGGAGGCCCTTCCCCGAGCCCGCAGCCCCCAGCTGATGAGGTCACCGACCCGAGGACACCCCGCTACCGAAGTGCCGGCTTCTCTCGCCATCAGCCGCCATCAGGCAAAATAAACCTACGCTCCAGGTTTCTCTCCGCGCTCTTCAAGCGTTTCTGGACTTTTGAGTAAGAGAAAAATAAGTAAAAAAACTTCTTTTATGTAAGCGTTGCCGCGCATTGGCTATTGTGATTTATGAATAAGAACCCAATTTATAATTTAATTTAATTTTTTTTATGAGCTCATTAGGTAGGGTTAATTTTACTTAAAATTCACAGTGTAACTTCTCTGACACCTGTCAGAAATAAAACTCACATTTATTAATCTAGAATAACTTCAATCTGATTGAAACAACTCTCGTCAACTTCCTTCCACCATCCAATTCAACCGATTGAGCTACGTCCGGGCCGGCGTCAATCACAACCAGATAACGCAGACCGCCGTGACAATATCAATGACAATGATTTCACGAGGTGCCATTAATTTCACGAGAAAAATAGTCAAAGTAATTTATTATAGTCATGTGTTATAGTCGAAGAATTTTGTATATAAAAACGTTTTTCGTTATGCAAATGAATTACAGTTCATTTTAAAAATTTAAATAAGTGATTTGATTTTCAAATTAAGTTCTTAATGGCAGCACTAAGTAAGCAATAGCAAAATCTTTCTCTTACAGTAAAGAGTATTGTGTTATCTCAATAACGGTCCTTTTCTTATCCTCTTTCTTCTTTTTACTTTCTCGCTATCGCTTACGCAGAAGAGAGAAAGTTAAGTAATACTGTAAAAAAACGGTGAATTTTTCGAACAAAAACTCTTATTAGAGAGCCCTAGTAACGAAAAAGTGGATAAATCTAGTTGCTAAATTTAGAAAAAAGATCCTCGAACACGTGGTGTAGCCAGAAGCCATATTTTGTAGGTCCTTTATACCGAAAAATCGAATGATGCCAAAACGTCTGTCTGTCTGTCCGTCCGACCGTCAGTCTGTGAACAACGCTAGCGGCTAAACCGATGAGCTGATTTTCTCCAAAATTGATATTCCTCAATCGATGTGGCTGAATCGCGATGTCACGATTCCTTGAATTGGAAACCGATATTTTAATTTTGGGGGATGCTTTACATGAAGCCCCTGTAACATTTTTCACACTTTCAAACAAATGGCTCCATCTATTTTTATTAAATGTTGTTGTACACAGCGTGAAGAACTTAGGGAATGGCGCCTGTCTCATTTTCTTCGAAAACTCTTAATTTATCGGAAATTGCAAAAATTTTAATTTTTTTCTGTGTCATCCTACAACTTCAATTATGAAGACAGAGATCTTTTCCCTTAATGAAATCTGTCCCTTAAAGACAGATTTTGAAATAAGTTCAAGAACAACTTTTCGAAAATGTGAGTACTTTTCGCGTAATTTTGCGTGGAAAAACGGGCGAGATAGTACGTGCTGTTTTAGCATCTCTAATTTCCTTTTTAGTTGCTGAAAACGCTATGTTGGGAATAGCTTATTTTATTGTCACTCGTATGTTCCGTTATGTCAATTGAAAATTTTTTTGTAAAAACATTTTCATTCACTAAAATTAGTTTCCAATGTTTAAAATTCCTTAAGTACATTCTGCTTCGATTCCTGATTTGTGATTTTGTAATTCATGGTAGGTTGTAATCTGTTGCCTAGCCTGTGCCTAACATGTGCAGATGGTTGCTTTTAAAACTTATAAAGACGTTCCCACCCACAATTAAGATAATCAGAATGCAATTCTCTTGCAATGAAAGCGGAGGCCATACATTACGCTCATCCTTAACGGCGGGTTAAACACAGGCGGACACAAGCTGTAAATAGAGCTTTTTGCGTCTTGTTTTGATCCGTCTATGATTTTTTTACGCTGCTAATGGACCACGTTTCCTTCCGACGTAGTTAGGGCCATTCCTTGTCCGCAGAGGAAGGAAGGTCATAAATTCCGCCCTATCTCGCGCTGCACCGCCCAGGCGTCTACCCTGCTTCTGCTGGGGCCGGCGGCGCCGCCTGCCCTGTCAGAGCCTCGTCTTGTCTCGTCTCCCTGGCGCCGCAGCTCTGGTGCCTAAGCCCTGGTGGCAAACGTGTCATAGGAGACACTTCAATTTTCGACACTTTTGTTAATGAAATGAACCCTCACAATTCAAAGCTATAAATAATTTTGACATATTTCTTCTTGTTAAAACTTTGATTACCATGTTTGTTTATACGGTTGTTTAATTATACGGGTCGCTGATGTTCTACCTGTTATAAAGCGATCTTAAATTATTTTTTTACTTAAAAAAATCAAAAATATTCGGGTACAGATTTTTTATTCTTTAAATTTTCTTATCCGTTGTACTTTTAGTACTGCACCAGTATGTACATGCTTAGGGTTCAAGGATATTACGAATCTTCTCTTTCAGCCTTTTTATGGTAACAACCATTCCCATGTTTCTTTGTACATGGAAAGTAAATATTGGTTGGCTGGAAAAGAAGGCTACGTAGATCTTAGAGCTGCCTTGAATAGCTCATAACCAGATAAAAATCCTCTGCTATGCTGATTTGAACCGGGTCCCTGAAGTTAGTAAATGATTTGCCTTATCAGTCCGCTGCCGGGACCCATTTTACTTTCTCGCTACTGCTACCGCGGTAGAGAAAAAGTTATGTAACGTTGTGCGAAAACGGCGAATTTTCGGCAGAAAAACTCTTATTACAGAGCCTTGGCAAAGAAAAAGTGGATAAATTCAAATTCTAAATTTAGAAAAAAATCCTCTAACACGTGGTGTAGCGAGAATTTTTAGTTTCTTTTTGTGGGGTTTTAATGGTCCTTGATACGGAAAAATCAATAAACGACAAAACATCTGCCCATCCGTCAGTCTGTCTGTGAATAACGCTAGCGGATAAACTGTTCCGTCAAAATTGGCATTCCATAATCGATCTGGCTGATGTCGCGGACCATTGAATTTGATTCTGATATTTTCATTTTGGAGGGTAATTTACATGAAACCCCTGCGACATTTAAAAAATTTTGATTAAAATTTGTTATTGGATAGTCTGAAGGATGTTTAAGATAATGGTGCAGGTATCATTTTCTTTGAAAATTCTGATTTTTCGAAAATTCAAAAGTACAAAAATTTTTCGGCGCTTTCCTGCAACAAAAATATTAAAGATATAGATTTTCTCCTTAATTAAATTTGTTTCTTAAAGATAGATTTTGAAATAAGATCATGTAGAAGTTTACGTACATATGAGTATTTTTCGCATAAATTTTCGTAAAATATGGGTACATGAACAATTTTTAATATTGTTATTAATTAATTATAATTAACAATTATTTTCTCAAAAACGGCTTTATCGTTTTTTATGGAATTTTGTGGTTTAATTTTGGTGTGGTGGAATTTTTATGGTAAAGGACGTTTAAGAAAATGGCCTAGGTCTCATGCTGATTGAAAACCCTGTGTTTTCGAAAATTGAAAAAAAAAAAAAAAAAAAAAAACGGCGTCTTCCTCCAGCTACAACTATGAAGATAAACCTTTTTTTCTTAATGAAATATTTCATAAGAAATAATCTTCAAATTAGGTAATATTAAATGTTTTGAAAATATGAGCAATTTTTGTGTAATTTGGTGACAAACATTGACGCCCGCTCCCAATTTATTACGCTTCATAAACGTAAAATGAATGTGAATCTACACAGTTGGATGCAACGTAAGTTAGAATTTGTATATTATTTCATGTAACATTTTATTATTATTTATTATATTTATATTATTTAATTTTAAATTGCGTCCTTCAATTGTGTTAAGTGTGAAAATAAATAGATGATTTCGTTTTGCTTAACAAGACGCGGAATGAAGAGTAATGCAAGTAAAAAGCGAATAATTTTTATGAATATAAAATTATTATATTTTTCTCTTCATTTTAATTTTCTTGCTAGTGGTCTCAACAATCCTAATTCGCAAAATATGTATCCCATACGAATTTCTCGGTCATTGTTGCTTATTGTAACTCGTTGTAATGCCGCACTGATAACAGGAGGTGATATTTACGTCTGTCTTTCGTTTGCGTTAAAATAAACTAACACTTTTATTTATTTGGAGAGAATATTACAATCCAATAGTATTTAATAATTACTATTATGTATTTTTATCTATTTGCATTTGTTTGCCAACGCTATGAATATCGTATTATTTATTAGTAGCTCTTAATCATTTTACTTTCTCGCATACTGCTTACGCAGAATATTGTAAGGCTAAAAAACTCATCGGATATGTTCGTGAATACACTGTATACCTTATATAACGAATTTAATGCCAGAAATGTATTTTAATTTAAATTTTTGAATAAAAAAATGCATTGCTTGACATACTTAATTTTCGCACAAAATGTTCAACGATTTCAAATGAGTTTTACAAAAAATGATGACTTAGATGTGTTAATTCGAAGAGAAATTGTTGTATAAATAGTATTATATAACAGTTACTAAACGCGAGAAAGTACATGATGTTATACGACCACTAGTAATATTTTATATTCATGACTATGCGTTCATTGGCATTTCTGCGAGCAAGTTTTTTTTCTGTCAAAGTGAGCGACTAACAGATCATGATGCAGACCTCTATATATGTACTCCTAATTTTCTAAGATGAGGTTGTCGCCGTATTTTCAAGCACCACACATTATGCTCTCGTCTCGTATTCCAGACTTCGACCTTCCGCAGCAACAGTTTGGTCGTCTTCTCTGATTCGACAATACACGCGGTGTGCTAGGTAGAGTCCCAGATGCCGACGATATGCTACGTCAACGCGTTCTATCCAAAATCCTATCAATCATTACATTATTTTTTGGATATTTTTTGTTGAAAATGTATTGTTATCCTTGTTCGGTAACCTTGCCTTGCAGAGCATTGCCTGGGATTTTTTTCTTGCGATGTTCTAGATGGTACTAATACGCATTAGAAACTTAGAAGACATTTTGATCCATCAAATTCAAGCAAAGTCAGTGAAAATGAACCAAATTAATTAAGTTAAATATCGGTTGACTGCATAGTGCTGTGAAATATTAATGGCTACAGACCACACAAAGAAATTGTGTGAATTTTAATTAATAAATACAGCCAAGATGTGATTTTTATATAAGAAATAAGACATAAAGAAGGTCAAAAAATACAATTAAAATCTTAATTTCGCACTCAAAAACAGAGGCAATGCAGCAAATTAGAGACGTAGCTATTTATACTAAATACTCCACGGGTATAATGTCAGTTAGAATGGTCTATAAGAAGACTTTGGCGGCTAGACTGAGAACGAGAATTTGCTGTGCATTTCAACTTACTTTCACATCGGAAAATCGTTCACAATTAATTAGAGAACATGGAATGGACTCACGTGGCACGTCGCGGGCAGGACGCTGCTTGGTGTGTCGTAGACGGCAAGGTCGGAACAGATGGCCGCCGGCTGGCGACGTCGTGTCGCTTGTCCACTAGGCGGATCGCACTGAAGTCGCAACGCTACCTGTCGCCTTGCGTCCACACTCGCGTGGAGCGAGTCCCAGTCTGCCTGCAGCCCCAGCCGCTCGCTTTTCCCGTCTGATTGATTGATTGTTTCGTGTTTCCGGACGCGTCAACTGCTTTGGTCATTAGTCCTGTAAGTGTAGTGCATGCTATTTTCTCGGGACAAGGCGGTGATCTTCCCCCCTCCTGGATGGCGAGATCGGGCGCCGACCTATCATCGGCTAGTGGGGTTTCGCCCTAACCAGGACTCTCCCACCAACGGGGCACCGCCCCAGTCGGGACGAGCTCTAAGCTCCCGACCGGTCTTCCGGAAGATGTGGTAGTGTAGTGCATGTTAGTGTAAGTGTGTGTGTGTGTGTAAGGGGAGAGGATAGGACAAGGAAGAGGAAGGACAGATCGCGCGCGGTCCGTGGCCCGTTTGGTAGGGTACTGCTCCGGCATTCGCCTGGTGTTGATCGGAGAAACCACGGAAAACTACCGATCAGAGCAGCCGGCCGCTAGAATTCTCCTCGAGACAGCGACTGAATTTGACCTAGCTGGAAAGCTAGTGTCGAAAATCCTGCCGCCGTGTGGAGTTGGAACCTAGGACCTCCCGGTCAGAGGCACTACAGAGACATCAGTTGATGCACTGAGTTACCGCTCCCGGTTTTTCCCGTCTGCGTAGGGAACGTCAATAAATTACGTAACGCAAATGTTGAGGACTCTGAATACCCCCTCACCTCTTTGAAACGCACGTGTAACGCGAGCTTAAATCCCCTTCTAATAATTACGTAACGCTTGCTACAAGACCCCCTCTCTCAATTAGAAAATTACAATACGTAAAAACCAATTATAAAGCAGAAACAGTCACATTATTTGTATTTTTGTTATTTATTAAAATTTATGATGATTAAAGTTAGAAATAGTTGGCGCTGCTGACTGCATATAACAATAAGATTGAAGACAATTTGTGAATGAAGGACGTGTAGGCGAGAAAATTTCTGATAAACCGTGCACACCCGTCGTAGATGACGCATGGACCCCGAGACTAGTGTGCTCATTTAATTGGATTCTAGAATATATTATAGATCGGTTTTCAATACTTCCTTCGTAATCTAACAACTTCAGTCAATATATCATTGCTGAAAAAATAGTTACCTTTATTGTAACAATTTATACAGCATAACTTTTTAATTTTTTGTATCCTTAATTTTATTTGTTAATATGTTAATGTTTAGTATAATACTGAATAAAAGGAAATATTTCAACAAATGTTTAAAAAATGTAAAAAATACCAGTGTTACGTAGCATAAAACGAATACCCCCTTTCCTAATGTAACGCAGCGTAACGCTGCCTCAAACCCTCTTCCCTCTCTTTCGCGTTACATAATTTATGGGCGATCCTTTATGGTGATGCGGTTCAAACTGGGCGCCTCTACTTTCTTTTCCTCTCCCTATGTTCCTGCAAGGAAGGGAGGTACCCTTCACGTCGCGACGTCACGAAATTAGACAATATCTCTGGAAGTTCTTTGGTAGATTACTTCGATTCACACTTAGAATAGAACATTCTGGGGCGCGGCCGAAATGTTGGGGTATTGAAGGGAAGGAGAGCTATCCGTTGCAGTGGTTACATGATTGGATGGCCATTGGATGTCTTTACAAGACAAACGTGTACCAAGTTGTCAGAACGTGAAAATAACCCTGGGATCCTTGTTATTCTACAGCTCATCGGTGGAGCATGTGGGTCGCTAAGGGGGACTAACCTTCCAAAAGCAATATACGGATTTAATGCTATTTCGCTCCAGTCCACAGGAAGTGCAGATAAGCAGTACTCCAAATTTTCCTAAATCTCATTAGGTGCCTCTCTGTCCTTTTCCACAGGTTCAATGTTTATTCCCTTGATAAAGAACTGTCAATTGAGAGAAGGCCATCAAATCCCGTCCTTATAAGAAACGCCGAGGGGTCAATACTTGCAAGTCATTAACATCTTCAGTTAGGTGAACCAGGGAGGGGGTAAGCAGGGATCCAACCCGAACTACTAGAGTATAAAGCTGCTGAAATGTGTAAGGCAGTAAAGGTTGCAGGCAAGGTAACACGCTTTCCAGAGCTCGCGGGCACTGCGTCCAGAGAAATTAGTGTGAGATTTAAAAGTAAAGGTTGTTCAAAGAAAATAAACTTCAAATAGTAATAAGTAGTGAAGAATATAAACATATTCAATACTCGGTTATTTGATAGAAAAAAATCTGGCCAACATATTTTCGTATGAAGACATTATTCACCGCCTCACGCCGTTTCAACTTGCGCGTATACACCCCTTTCCGGATTTGGAGGGGAATGGAGACCGAAGTTAGGCCGGGAGCGGTAGCTCAGTACATCAACTGATGTCACTGCAGCGCCTCTAACCGGAAGGTCCTAGGTTCGAGTCTTGACGGTGGCAGGATTTTCGACAGTAGCTTTTCAGCTAGGTCGCTGTCTGGAAGAGAATTCTAACGGCCGGCTGCTCTGATCGGTAGTTTTCCGTGATTTCTCCGATCAACACCAGGCGAATGCCGGAGCAATACCCTGACAAACGAGCCACGGACACCGCGCGATCTTTCCTTTCTCTTCCTTGTCCTATCCTCTCCCTTTACACACACACACACACACACACACACACACACACACACACTAACATGCACTACACTACCACATATTCCGGGAGACCGGTCGGAAGCTTAGAGCTTGTCCCGGCTGGGACGGTGCCCCGCTGGTGGGAGAGTCCTGATTAGGGGGAAACCTCACTAGCCGACGGTAGGTCGATACCTGATCTCGCCATCCGGCGGGGGAAGATCACAGAGGTACCATCTCTCGAGGGAAAAAGATGCACTACACTTACAGGAATAATGACCAAAGCTGTTGACGCGCCCGGAATCAGCAACCAATCAACCGAAGTGAGGGGAAGTTGCCAGTGCCCGTAGGAGCGCCGGCGCGGTTTGACGTGCCTGGTGTAAGAGGTGATCAAGATCCTTCCTCAATATCATTTTAAATTGATTTGCTGCCGCTCCCAACAATCCTCCTTGGGGAGATGCAAGCTCTATTCAATTCTCTACTCTTGAATAGTGCATAATAACCTTCATTGATGCTCAGGGGGTGATGAAAAGCTGCACTAATTCAGAAAGCTCCTAAAATGCACCACGGAAGTTTATACTCACTCCACAATTTTTTTGGATGCTTTCTCCTCGCTTTGAATCTGTGTAACACATTGATGACATGACATCCAATGACATGACTGAAGCTACATCTAGGGGAATATCTCTGGCACCAAAACAGAAAAATACCACAACATTTTACTTTACCAAGCTAGATTTTCTCTCAAGCCTGTCCTGCTCCAAATGGATCTGCAGTAGTGAAATCCAGTAACTGAAAAGTTGTGGGGTTAGCCTGTCTTCGGGAAGATCATTCATTAGTTAGAAAAATTGCTTTATTTTAGATCATGAATATTTGGTACGCATTTTTATAATAAATAATAACAGTTAATTTAACCCCGACCCTAATAGTTGCTTTTCAGGATCCAGACCTGTTGCCTCAATACGCCATCTCACGGAAATGTATTGACATGAAGATTTCTTTCATGCTGGATTGAAAATGATTGATTGAAGTCTGAATTTGACGATGTAAGTCACAGGCCAGCGAGTCGACGCATAACTCAAGTTGTGACAAAGTAGTATTCGTACTTGTGATGACTCTATCCCAGTAAGTACCAGTGCCCTAAATGGAGACCAGTGAAAGTTTTTATTATTTCATTACACTATACATTTTATTCTCCTTCACATTGTTATTTTACAACACTTCAAAGCTTTATTCAACAAGTATAAACGTTTCTTATCGCTCAGATTTATTTTCGTGTAGTTTTTCTAGCTTTATAAGTTGGTGCGTTTTATATCTTGGGTGTGTGGATAAAATATTTGATTAGATTTACTTTCCTAAATTTAGGTGAGTTGCAAAAGTGATTATACAATGTTTGTTTGAGTTCATACTTTACGAAGAATATAAAATTACGCAGTTACATGATTCAATGTTTTCAAGACGTTGATATTTTAATACCATCCTCAACTGAGGACGCTGGACCTTAACGTTATACAATCTTTCGTGAAGTGAACTTATAAGAGTTGAAATTTCCATTGCAGGGTTTTAGTCCGAGGAATGACAAAAGGAAACAAGTCTGAAACAAGGAAAAATGAGAAGTATATTTTTAGAAAAAAATGATTTTATTGATCCTACTGTAAAAGTTAAAAAAATCTGCAAGAAAAAGAGAGAGGATTCAGTGCAGTCAACAAGCTTCTCCACACACCTACAATAAATACACCAGATAAATTGATCAACATGATTGCATCCTAGAAAAACACACAATAGCCATTCGAAAAAAAAGTGGTTTTGGTGCTAATTTACTAGAATCGTTAACATGACTGTGGTCAATACGTATTGTTTGTATACTTTTATTTATGACAAACATCACTAAATACGAGAAATAACATTACATTACAGATTTATGACAAAAATTACTAATTACGAGAAAGTAAAAAGATGAATGAAGGGTGTTTATAGATTGCTCTAAAACTAGTTTAAAATCAGTTCTGTTAAACAATGGTAACACCTACGCATCATTATTAGTAGCTTATTCTGTACACATGAAGGAAAGTTACGAAAACCTCAGTGTGGTTTTAGAGAAAATAAATTACTCAGCTCGTGTATTGATGATATACGATGATTTAAAAATTCCATGCATGCTTCTTGGTCAGCAAAGTGGTTTTACTAAATTCCAATGTTACCTTGTAAATGGGATGGTAGGACACGAGATCATTATTGGTCTAGAAAGAATCTGCCTGTAAGAAAATCTTTAAAGCCAGGGGAAAGAACATTATACGGAAACATCTGGTAGTTCAGCATACGATTCTGCTGTCTCCATGTCACCTAAAATTAGAACCCATGAAACAATTTCTGATGGCCTTACCTAAAGATAGACAGTGTTTCAAATACCTTTGTGAAACGTTTTTTGCTATTGTCTGAAACAAAATTATTAAAAAAAGGATATCTTCTTTAAGCCTGATATTATAAAAGTGATGTTTGATCCCCAATTTGAACTGCATATGACAGTACATGAAAACGATGCATGGATTGCTTTTAAACACGTTGTAAATAAGTTCCTAGGCCACAAAAAAGATCTTATCAAGCAATTGTCACTATTCTGAATGCTTTCAAGAAATTGGGATGTTTAATGAGCCTCAAGATTCACTTTTTAAACAGTAATTTACAATTCTTTCCGGAAAAATTAAGGTGATGTAAGTTAAGAAGAAGATCTTATGTAAATGTGTATGTCAAAAATATTTTATTTTCCATTTTTTTGACCTTGGCTTTTAGAGAAAGTTCTGTTTTCTTTTCAAAATTTCGGCATTTATCTTTTTGCCCTCCCATTGTACGTTTAATATTTTCTTCCGTGTCCATACTTCAAAAACATCTTCCTTTTTTCGGCCTATCGCATTGTTCAGCTTTTACACCCACACAACAGGATTAGAAATACCATTTTCTCGATTATTTGGATTTTGGTCTTACGCAAGGCTTGATTTCTGACGGAACACGATGGAACGGCGTTCCTGTATCTTGCTGATAATTATTACATTATATTATAAATATATAATTATTTCTATTAAATTAATAAATCATTTTGAGCGCGTTCCGGGACCTAAAATTTTAGAAATCAATCACTTGATATGCCTGCATATTTTATGAATTTGTGTAATTTTCTTTCTGCTGCTTTTTCTAAAATTATTCCTCTCTTTAGTTTTTCTGTACAGTATCCAGAATTTGTTATTGTAATTCATAAGTATTTAACTTCGCCTGCCATGTATAACACTTCTCCGTTGATGTTCAGGCTTCCTTTTTTACCAGTTGACATAAATGTTGTTTTCTTTAAATGTAAGTTCATAGAATATTAAATTTTATATTAATAATATATTTAGCTATCATTATTACATAATTCAGAATTAAGTATAAATAAAACATCTGCATAATTTTGATGACATAACATTTTTGCGTTTTTGCGAAAGTGACTTTCTTTCGGGCCGTGGCCATGGTTGGACCTGCTATGGACGTGGGTGCTTCAGCAACTCTGTATTGGAGTTGTGCTGTGGAGGAACATTATGTTTGACCAGTATATGTATTAGTAAGCCCTGATGATGGAATAAAATTTTCCGAAACGTTGGCAAACTAGTGTAATTCATTAATTGACCGATCCCGTGATCCATTATCCTAATAATAATAATAATAATAATAATAATAATAATAATAATAATAATAATAATAATAATAATAATAATAATCACGCGAATGGAGAGGAATCGAAGGTAAAGTGTATACACTCGTACTATATAATCCTTCGAATCATCACTTCGATGACTGAGTTTCCAAGATTTATAACAATTGTGAGACTCCATCTTTATATTTCACGGTGAAAATCTTGAAATATCTCTACAGGTCTGATTTAGTTTGCCCATTGTGAAACCATGGAGCAGGTTCTTACTCTAGGCACCAGGCGGGCGTTCTTTCAGCGCCCGCCGCGAAGGGCTAGGCTAAAGTGGCCGTGGGGGAGGGGTTCCGGGATTTCCAAATCCGATATGGCACTGGGACAGTGGTTCTCGAATATCGTTGCGAATGCTCACTCCAAGTTCACTGCGGGAAGGGGGGAAGGGGGGAGGAAGGGGGGGGGCAGGTACTTTTTCCGAAATTTCACTTTACGCCGCTCCTATTCATCCGATTTGCATGATTGACACGGCGTTGGATTCAGGAAGCACGTCGTCATTGCGCTATAAGCCCACATTTTTTAATTTCTTCCCAAAACTATGAGAAATCATTTAAAAAAATTTTTTGGAAATATTTTTTGAAAAAACGGCATCGTAGCGTGAATTCTATTTTAAAAAGGAGTCCAATGCCGTTTACAGATCGAAAATCGGACAATTTGTTCAGACGTTATCGGTCTAGTAAATTTTGCTTATTTTGGTGCTGCTACGTGGTGGCGACAAATGGAACTAGTGTCGGTACATTTAGCCTTAATGGATAATCATTTACCATTATAAATGCCAGGACAACGCCGTGTACTTCATCTAGTTATTACATTATTATTATTATTATTATTATTATTATTATTATTATTATTATTATTATTACTTTTTTTGTCTTCCATTACCTAATTAGTGTTTTGTCTGAGAAATCGTTTCATATCTTACATTTTTTTACTCGTAAAACAATTCCCAAATTGAAGTGAAAAAACATGTGTTCAGAGAAAATTTTACACGTGATGTATTTCTCGGGTCACCTCGTAACGAAGCTGGGATTGAGGTATGTTGACCTAGAAGGAAACAAAACACCCCGGTATTTTCTTTCTGTTCCCATGGCACCGCTTCGCTGTCGTTGGTAATGACCGCTGCGACACCGCCTTTGTTTGCTTAACGTCTACTGTTCCTTCGGCGCAGTTGCCTGTGCCGCCGAAGTTGCCTCGGGTCTCAGACAGGTTTATTTTGTCCTCCGCTTCCCTTCCCCGTTCTTCTTTAATTGTGTACTTCCTTTCTTTATTCTTCGTCGGCGTTGAATCCGATCCGTTCTTCTTTTAAAACTTACTGTAACGCAATACTTTTGCAAGGAAGGAAATTACACGAATGATACTGCAAGCAAGAGGAAAGGTGAGATAAAACAATCCCTCGTGCCAATACATGCCCGTAAATACAGCGAGGCATTTAACAACGTGTTAAGAAACTCCGCGAAATGTTCTGTATACAACAAATTACTGAGGAGACTATCTATCATCGATATTGTACTTTTCCAATGTTAATGTTTTGCAATTTTCGAAACTACAGAGAGTTATTGAGAAGGTAAAGCCAGCAAAGTTTTAGAACCTAAGAAAAAGTGATAGAGGAGGAGGATGTAGAGCAAGAGAGGAGGAAGATGAAGGTAGAGACTAGGACAAAGAAGACGCAGACGCAGAGTGAGAAATCGAAGGTGAGAGCAAAGATGAAATTCAAGAAAGAAAACGACGAAGAGGAAGACGCTGATGAGAGAGAAAATGAACAGCAAGAAGACAAAAACAAACAAAGCGAAATAAATAACAGAAGAATAAGCTCTGTACAAAAGAAATAAAAATTAACACGATTATATTTCCTGTCACCAACTTTTACTTCCACTCTGCTCTGTAGAGCAGAGAAAAGTGGAGTATTTGAAAATAAAATAAGGTCATGTACAATGTTTCGAAAATTTGAGTACTTTTCTCGTAATTTTGCGAGATAAAATAAGGGCGAGAAAGTACGTGCTGCTTTACCACCAATGCATAACGCCCTCCCGAGAGGATAACGAAACTGTTCAGAAACGGGATATGGACCGCCCCGCGTGGTGAACCAGTTCTCGTCGGTGCTGGTCGCTCGTCGGCGCCGGACGGGCGGGCAGTTCGGGGGCGGGGGCGGGGGGGAGGCGGCCTTCGGGCGAAGGGACCTGTGTCCCCGCGGGCGCCGGCGCCACCAGAGGTCGGCGCGGCGCGGCGCCGCGACGCTACAGCGATTGGAGACCGGAGTATGTCCGCGCGTTTTATGAGCCGATTGCTTCACGCCATGCAGACGCCAACGCCATCGTCGCCACCGCCGCCGCCGCCGCCAATCGCCGCTTCTGGACGTCGCGACGGACCGCCGTCCCCGCCGCCGCCACCGCCACCACCACCACCACCCGCCACCGCCGCCGCCGCCATCGTCGCCGCCACCGCCGCCGCCGCCGCCACCGCCGCCACTGCCGCCACTGCCACCGCCACCCCGCCACCGCCGCCACCGCCGCCACCGCCGCCACCGCCGCCACCGCCGCCACCGCTGCCACCACCGCTGCCACCACCGCCTACCACCGCCACCGCCACCCGCCAACGCCGCCACCGCCGCCACGCCGCCACCGCCGCCACCGCCGCCACCACGCCGCCGCCGCCACGCATACCGCCACCGCCGCCACCGCCGCCACCGCCGCCGCCACCGCCGTCGCCACCGCCGCCACCGCCGCCGCCACCGCCACAGCCACCACCATCGCCACCGCCTCCACCGTCGCCACTTCCTTTACCGTCGCCACAGCCGCTGCCACAACCGCCACAGCCGCCACCGCCACCACCGCCGCCGTTTATTCATAAATTTTGAAAATTTATTTCCGATAGTATAAAATAAGAATTGTATAAAGTTTCAAAAACGAATGCAGCATTTTGAGAACTGTTAGGCCTTAGTGAATTGGATGGAAGCTAGCCCACCCTAACCATCCCGCTGCGCCGTTATACCTCAATGCAACGCTAATTGCCAAACATACATTTCAACCAAAAAACAGAAAAAAAAATCTATTTCAGCCCTTCAAATGATAAATTTTGAAGAACATGTTTTGTTATTGGTTACATTTATGGTAATCGACGTATGTATTTCGAGTATCGTCTATTCTGCTTCAGTTGTTTTGCCTCTGGGTCGTTATGTTATTCAATCAGTCAGATTCTTTATTAGATTTCTTTAGAATCGAGATGACTCCAACATTTTGAGACATATCTGTATATATTTCTAAGAAAATATAGTATATTGTTTTTTACATTTTTATGGAAATGTCTTAGCGCCTTTTCACTATCATTTTATAATTAAATGAGCATATTCAATTAAATGGTCATTTTATGTTGTGTATTTGTTCAATTTGCCCAATAAACGGACAGAGTCGAAATACTGATGAGTGTGTATCTTCAGTTGATTAATCGAAAAAATGATTGATGAATCTGAAATTGGTCAGGCATTTTCTAATTTTTCACCTCATTTGTGTTATTTATCAATGCTGATTTAGGCCACATCTCACGTAGAAAACAATCATTCACATACATATGCAGCGGATAATTTATCTCTAATCCAGATATTTTTGAATGAAAGAAAGCAATGTCACTTGATGAAAAGCAACGCTACAATTAGTAATTGTTTCACCTCCAGAATTGTTAAACTACAATTATCTGGATGAATATAAATACGTAATTATTCTGAAGAATTACATAAACATTTATATTCAAGAAAGTTATAAGAAAAAAAGAAGGAATAATGACGCATCACCTAAATACTATACAAAGAACAGAAATCCGTAACTAAAATCCATAAAGTCATAATATATAAACGTTGGCTAGGATGGCTTCATAGTGTATGTTAAGAACACACAAATCTCGGAGATAATATTCGAATAATATTAGCTGTGTAATGGCAGATCGCAAATTGGCGATTTAGTTAGGTGATTTATGAGAAAATGAAAGTATATATTACTTGCTTGCACTTTTCCACCAGGACGGGCGGGCATCGATCACACTAACAATTAACTAGCCCATACCTGCCATATGTTTAGAATGGTCCTCATTATATGTGATGCTGAGCGAAGGTTTGGCGAATTCGCAGCAACATTCAGTAAACATTTAAAACAGCCCCTTCTAACCCACTGCTTTGTAAATGATAAGTTTTTAGAAGAGGAGTGTGCAACTTACTTTCAGCAACACAAAAATGTTTAGTCTATCGAAAACGTTTAGAGCATGAAACTACTATGCCTAAGTCTACTGTTTCACGTATTTCTATTTCGATGTCTGTTGTTCTATGTATTAAATCTATATTATTGTGTCGTTCTATTTATATAAATTGAATGTTTAATTAATGATTTACTTTTACTATATTTTTTAATCAATTTTTGACCCATATTTTAAATCATATTTTGAACATTTTGAATCAGTATTCATATTCACGTTTCATGAGTTCCATATAACTGCTAGTCCTAGTACTACGCAGGAGCAAAAAGAAAAGGAACTGGAATTGCTTCGACGCCAGCTCACCCATTCACAGCACTCGCTCTACGCACGCCGTGTATCACTACTTCCTCCAACCCCATTGACGCATGCGCGGGCGGCAGAATCTCCTGCCGGAACAAGCCTTCTTTCTCCACGGAGCTCCCGTGCGCCCGCTCAACACGCATTTCTCTACCCGCGCAACGATTCACGTCTGGCGCCCGCCGCGCCGCGCCGTACCGCGCCACGCCCACAAAAAGCGGCCACTGGCGCCGGCGGCCGCGAGGCTTGTCGCCAAATCATCTTTATGGGCTGACCCTGTCGCCACGTACAAAGTGCGGCCAGCCGCCTTTGATTGGCTGACGTTGAACAGAAGGCGGCGCGGGCGTGGGTAGAAGTCGAGCGCCGCCGACCCTTGGCTGTCACTTGAGGAGAGGGCGCCGCAGACCCGCCACCAGAGCACCCACGGGCCAGATCGCCTGCGGCCGAGCGCGGGCGCTGGGAACGGACTTTGCGTTTGCAAGCTGCGACGTCGTGGAACCAGTGAAGGAGGGGAAGGAGCACTTTCCGAGATGATGACACGGCTTATGATGTGAGTTTACTGTTTGATTTCCATTTTATGTGAATGGCGGGCATCGAATTTGATGGAAAATTCTATTCAGTCGCTTTGGATTAACTTTAGGGTTGCATTAGCTCATTCGTCCCCTTTTCTTTCGTGAACTGCAATGCTCCGTACGAAAAGTTTGCGAAAAAACTTCGGGACATCTATTCGCCCTGGATTAAACATATTTCCCGATTGATACAGATATACATATTAATTTCATGTGGCCGTATATTTAATACTGCATTACTATTTGACAAAAAATACTGTTACGTTCTAATACAAACGTGTTTTTGGAGTCGCTAATCAGCATAGTCTATACGTAGAGTTTCTGTATTGATTCAGTTTTTCTCTTCTCTTTGTCTTCATCAATAGCGAGCTCAAGAATGAGTTCAAAGAATTGCAAGAGCTCATTCAATGAACAATTATTGCAAAGAAATTACTTCCATCCCTGATATCTTGTCTAGATTGATTTCTTTTGAAATTTAGACAATAGACAACTGACTATAAAAGGAAGTTAAATCAATACAAAATATTGTATTGCAAAGTACGAAAGTTCCGATCTGGATGGCCGAGGTGGCTAAGAGCGAGTACCGACTCAGCGCTTCGGTCCGGAGGGTCGCGGGTTCGAGTCCCGCCTTGGGCATGGCTGTTTGTCCCTTGGACTTTGTATGTGTTGTCGCGGAGGGCCTCGCGTTCTGCTGACCCCAGATCAGAGGAGCCCGCAAGAGTGTTTGTCTAGTGTATGGTCGAATATGCGTCCCTTCGGAACGTAAAGGGTGACCGGTTGTCGGCTGGATAAAAGTCCAAGGGAAAAAAATTACGAAAGTATCTAACACGGGTTAGTTTCGTAAAAAATATTTTCTACGCAAAACAACATTGCCTTAGTTAATATTTTTCAGTCTACAGAATCGAGAAAGCCACTTTTTCTGTCTATTATTTAAAAAATAGATAGCATAAACGAATTTTTTTTGTTTTTTCAAAATCGCAGGGTTTTGTGCCAGTTTAGATCGACCGGAGAATATTCATATTTGTAAAATTTGTACTAGAAGTTTAGGTGTTGGTGTTGTTCACGGACGGACAGACAGACGGACTGACGTTTCGAAAAAATAACAACAAACAAACAACCCTTTTTCTGTATACACCCCAAAACATATATTTTCCTTGAAAGCTTGAAATCGATTTTCTGTAGCATTATGCACCTTTCTCTACACTACGTATGTACGTATATATACAATGAAATAAATACACAATGTAACAAAATCGAAGTTATTTTAATAACGAACATTAATTCAGATATTGATTTAGGCATTTTAAAATTTCTTAACGTCTATACCAATACATTAAGAGAGGCTTTAAGATAAGAAAATAATCTAAGTTAGAAAAAAGTACAAATAATAAGACATGGTTTGGTATAAATTAATAAACCTTATTCAAGTAACTTATGCAGAGAAAGTATTAAACGATGCTCCAATATTGTCAAGGAGATCAGTAACATGAAGAAATATAATTATAATCTCTGGGAATAAATCTGCTCTACACATCAAAATGAGTTTATGTAGAATTCAGAATAGTCTTGGATTTATCAGGAGCATACACCAGAAAGTAGTATGTGAGACTTACAAAAACTTTCAGATATAATTCTTGTGGACTTTTTAATGAGAAGTTGGTAAAATACTAGATTAACTTCGTTGATCTTAGTTGGATTCTGAACTTTGTTCTCCTTTGAGAGCTGAAAATTCCATTCAAAATATAACATTACTACTTTGATTCCTATGACTTATAATTGACCAACAGTTGGAAATTCTATGTATTTCATTTAGTTTCCTTGGCCTATTAAACGTGATACGTTTATAAAATATTTTCAAAATTTATTATTTAATAACATTGATCTCAGGTAAATATGTCATTTTCAATACAACCGCACATAAATTTTCCAAATTACTCTATATCACTAAGTTTTGTAATAAAACACCAATAAAGTTGTACTCGTGGTTTTTAATTTGAAGAGTAAAACATTTGTAAAATGTCATGAAAATATCTCTAATGTACAAACTATGATTAACATCATATGGCAAATTCAGGTGCACTAAATCGTCTGAAATGCCAAAGCAATAACCTGATTATACCCTATAATAAAATGAATTTCTGTGTAGCTGTCAATCACATAACGGAAATTATCACACAAGCTATTGTTCTTTTACATCGATTTTGAAATCAATAATCCCACATCCCTGGAAAACGCTTGTGATGAGGTGGCTATTACCCTGTCCATTGTATCATATTTTACAATTTTCACTTTGAATGAAGTGAAAATATCAAAATCCGATTTTAATTAGATGAACTAACATATTAACTTATTAATCAGCAAATGGGTGAAGAATAGTAAAGAGATTTCTATAAATGTATGCTTAAATAGCCACTTTTTATAAAGAGTTGAATGTAATGTATAAACACTCTGCAGGAAGTCCAAGTTTTGAATTATCATTTTTTGGAATTGTTTCATTATTTTCTGCTTTTCGGGGGCTTTACCAATGTGGAGAAAAGAAAATTTATTATCTCTTCCAAGAAAATGGTACCAGATTGTGTATTCCAACCGAATAAGCACGTAGCAAGTACACTGTGTTCTCGGAGGACAATACGAAGGTAATAATAGTTCTTCTGAATCGAAAATTATGGGACGTTTACTAGAATGGATGTTTCAGTCATTGAGCAGATCATACTGCTATACCATCTATAGAGCAGGTACTCTAAGAAGGGACCACTTTGACAGGTCGTGAAACAAATGAACGTGATGCAGAGCAATGGCATTGCAAGAGATAGTGATGAAGGCATTTACAAATTCGCTAACTGTAAACGAACGCACTGACAAAAGAATTGCATGAACGTAACCTGCAGTTATATTTCCAGCAGTGGTCAAGCAGTACTTGTCAAACCGCTCCCTCCTTGTAGTAATCTCTCTATACTATTGTACACTACAGCACAACCATGCACGTTTTTCCAAGAGGATAGAGGGTCAGGTGGCGGACGACGCTGTTGCTTTCTGAAGGTCGGTATACACTATACAGTTTTCGTGCGGATTCTCAAACAGCTTCTGTTCAGGAACGTTAAGATACGAAACTAGAAGTATAAAAGCCAAAAGTCGCGCATACACGATCTGTACGTTTGCTGTAAGAATTCTCCATGAATCTCCACAAGATGCCACTAGGGGCTCTACCGGGAAACAACTGAATTGCGCCGTCCGAGTATTGTCAATGGCGAAATATGAGTACGTGCGTTGTGGTTGTGATGTTTATTAAGTATCAATTAACCACGAGGAGGATACAGAAGAAAAATAGGAAGTCGGGAATAGGAAAGTATGTAGTTTATGACAATATCACTTTGCACTATCGCTCCTTGACACATCTAACCAGAAAATCGAAATTGCCGATTTTAAAAATTACAATTCAAGTAACATTTTTTCAACAAAATCTCCTTGAAGACGAGTGCATTGCTACTTGTGAAAACGTCAATAAATTGAAACAGATTACCATAAATTTGCTGCAAATTGTTTTTTTCTAATTTTAATTTTATTATAACCAAGAAAATTAGTATGTAAATATCATAATAATGTAAAATTGTAAAACAGATTTTGATCGCACATGGCCATGCAGTTGCACAGCAATCTAAAATAAATGAAATAATAGGAAGAAAATCAATTCCAAATAAAGCAAAAATAAATTGAGAATAATATTTACTTACTACGAGCATCAGATGATCCTAATTTGCTTGCTTGGTTTTGTTGGGACTTTTGTTCAGCATTCAACAATATATTGTAAAGGATGGGTGGAGATTCTTGGGCTCAAGAATAAATGGGAAAGTTGTACTTCTCCCGTATTTCAAATTAAGAATTTTTTTTGACAAAAATAAACTGAAGGAAATTAGAATTTGTTTTACTGTCATAAAACAGTTTTGTCGTTAAATTTGCAGTGAAAATCACGTTGGTTCATTTCAACAGTTCACGTATCCTAATTTTGTGCCAAGACAATCGTGCGAAATTATAGACTTCATTGAAAACTTGGAAGGATCTCTAAAAAGACATTGAAACATTCACCGCTACGCTGCATTTGGTCACCATCATCGGGCTTAAATTTTCCTCTTTGATGCAACATTTCTCTCTGTAGGGTATTATTGAGATTATTTTCTTGACTGCCTTTTCTTTGCTAGTCTCTCGAGCTCCAATTTCTTCACCGAAATAAATCACTTGTAATAATTTCATGCTGTTGCATACAAGAGAGACTTTACTGTATCTTTTCGTGTCACTCCTTTATCTTTATTTACGCTCGTAGTCTCCTAGTGTATGTATTTTTAGATTTACGATGTTTTTATCGAATCACAGTAGTTTAACCCTAAGCTAATTTTATTCAATTATAACCAGCACAACCTCAACGATTAAATGTTATTATGCCCTAGTAATGATATCAAGTTCACGACAAAAGGAGCAATAAAGCACCGCTTCTCAGAAGAAACATTAACCCCTAACAATAAAATGAACCCGTACTTTATCAGTTTGACTCTCATAATTGTTCAAATCGTAAATGTGTTCTTCAATATGAAAAAATGTAGTAAACAACTATGTCAGTATGATCGAGAAGAATCTAGTCTGGTATTTTTCTACAAGTATTATCAATAACTATGGTATGTGTATAAATGTGCAGTAGAGTCCGGTATCGTCTGATTTCATTTTCGCCGGAATTTACTGAAGCATGTTCTGGATTTTGTATATATTTTGACTTAACAAAACAAGATTACATTTCATTAAATTGTCCTCCATTAGATATTTTGGTAAATACCATCGCTAATTAATTTCGAATGCCAACATTCAAAGTCAGTCAACAGGTCACTGGGTTTATGAAAATGGTAATTATTCGTTTACTTTGTTTGAAAATTCTCTCTAAAACACACCGCGGGGAAAAAACTCCCTTCTTTTCTCTAAAAGTAATTCATTACGACAACAAAACACAATCTCTTGAAAAATTCATATTAACAAAAACGTGTCTGTAACCGCTTGCAAACAAACACAGGGTTCCCTTTCCACGGGGCACAGCTCCATCACCACTTAGCGAGACATATCCAATTAAATATTGGAACAGAATATGCGACACTGTTTCCTGTTTCGGCGATCGCTAATATTTAGTCACCGGACGCGCCTCCCAATTGCGACCACCCGCTTTCCGTTGGTGGCCCCCGCTCCCGCCTCGTGCCGCGACCGGTCGGTCCGCCCCCCTGCCCCTCCCCGCCCCTCCCCGCCCCGCCCCTCCCCGCCCCTCCCCGCCCCGCCCCGTCCCGCCCCGCCCCGCCGGGCGTCTGTCGGCGTTGGCCTGTCACCGCTTACGGGATGCTCTGTAATTGCCATGACGTACAGAGATGGGTGCCGGAGTATTTCCAGTAAAGTGGCCGATAATTAGCCGTTTCGTCATTTTCCACTCGCTGCTCTGTATCTTGCATTTTTTTGTGTGTAGTAAGAGAGGAAATATAGTAATTATAATAATAAATTTAAATTAAAATAATAATGCAAATAATTATCAGAATTTTTCAAACCGAGGAATATAACGTGCTTAAAATAATAATAATAATAATAATAATAATAATAATAATAACAACAACAACAATCTCATACACCCACAGACACACGAGTTCTATCATATGGCTTTAGATAAAACCTCTGGCACAGATTTTTCTTGCCGTAATAATATAATTAAGTACTTTGAAGAGCAAAAACGAGGAATACAAACAAAAGCTTAACAAAATTAATGGCAAAAGCATGTCGACACAGTTAAATTCATCCCTTAATTATTTTAAACACATTTTAAAACGTTTTAAAAGACTGAAAAAAATAAATATCTACTTAACTCTTTAATATAGATATATTAAATATAACTATTTAATATCTGAATGCAAATCTCAGTTATCCTGTCCACAACATATTTAGTATAAGATTACTTTTTAACAAAATGTGCATTTTAAAAGTAAATTCTTTTTGATAACAAAATTCGCCTAGTACAATTTCATTTATAAATATAGCAAGTGATTGAAATGTGAAAATATTGTGTGTGAATAGTTGTTATCTAATGTTCGAGGTCTGGAGACTTGACCTACCATTGGCCTACCGATGACATGGGTTTTTAAAATTTTTCTTTATTTGAGAATGTACAAATTGACATATATCTATACTGAAGCATTTTACAGAAATTTAAATTTATACATCATATTATTTACAAAACTTTTTTAAAAATTAAATAAATTTTTTTTTCTTAATGACCACTTTTTTTCAACATAACAATGAACGTACCATATAAAAGAAGTCGTGGAAGTCACGATGAAGAATGAACTAAATAACTGTATAAAAGAACAACTTAATGAAGAATGAATAAAACAGTAAGGAAGAAGATTAGAGATATAAATTTATAATAATATCCATGTGATAAAATTTTCTTGAAAATTTTGGAAGATATATTTTGCTGAAACTATATCTCAAAGTATTAAATACTGAAAAATTATTCATGTTTTGAATTCAAAGTACGTTTGGAAGTCATCGTATGTTGTATATGAAACATGAGAGACGGTTTCATCATCTGCTTCACAAACGCATATTGAGGACGCAATAAGATTTAAATAATGAAGTTTGAAATTAAAATGCATACCTTGTCATAAGCCGACAAGAGCTGTCTTGTTGGGAATTTTCGACTTGTGCACCACACGGGCGTCTAAAATTAATGTATACTTTTTGATTTCCATAATCTCCATCAAGCACTGACCTACACCCACCCACAATTTCGTTTACAAGTTCGTTTCGATGTTTTCGATTACTTACCATGTTTCCAGACCGAGCGAATATTGTGTCTAATGAGGACAAGATTTGTCAGGGGTATCGATTTTTCTGTCATTTAGCTAGAGTTTTTGTATGTCACAGCGTCACATAGGAGACGGAGGATTTCTTCCCTATCGAAAGTCCACCGTCCCTAGCTGTGCTCGAATCCATGAACTCAGGTTTTGGAAGCAAGTGTGCTGATCCCTAACATTTGGGTCCGGCTTGTATGTGAATGGTGCAAGTATGTAGAATACGTAATGCGAATTAAATCCCGAAATACTTGTGTAATCTTGCAAATCGTAATCCTATTCTCGCAGGCGAACAATCAGGTACTCCTTTCCATTCACACGACCAGAGGCCGCCTCTTCGGCGTTGTACTTTCATATACCACGCCACCTTCGCACTATGAATGGTACACTCTGGAAATGAAAGCCAGTAAGTGCAAGAAGGAATATGTGGGAAGGAAGTCATGAGAACGGTGGGCAGGTCCGAGAGATCTAAAGTAGAACTGCTCTGATGAAGGCTTAATAAAAGCCGAAACATAGGCATGTAAATGATTTTTTATTGTCCGAAACTCAAGAAAATTCCATACTATTAATCAACGAGACCGAGAAATTGTTACCGAATTCAAATCTATGGTGAATGTCATAGAATCATCGTCTCCAAATAAATAATTAAATGGATATTTTTCTTTTTCCCATTAAGTAAATTTTTTATTGGCAAAGTAGAAATGATCTCAGTATAGCAGTGAATCATAAGTCTCTGACTCTTCGTATCTCAAGTATATCCTCCCGGTGATTCTTTGAGAACAACGATCATTTCCAAAGTAATTTTCTCAGAAATATCATCATGAACAGTAGCGCACCGAAGCCGTGGGGCTCATGGAGCTTCTGTTCCCCCCTCCTCAATCAGCACATACTCACAAACATTTGTACTCGTATTTTTACTAATTTTATAAAGTAACGAAAATCTTTCAATATCTCAAATGAATATGTAATAAATAATTCTAAATCAACAAATAAACATAAATTTTGAAGTCAGCATAAAAGAAAAAAAATTATACCAAACCATCAAGATGACTACATTCGCTACATTTAGAGCTCCGCTTTAATGAAAACTCAAGTTGCCCCACTGATCATCAATAGTACAAACCCAAAGTCGCCGGTCTGCAGACAATGTAAAACCGTCCTGTATTTTAGCTGTTGTAAGTAGAAATGAGGGAAGAGCAAAATGTCAGTGTTTGCAAATGCGTGGTGCTTTGAAATTGTGTTGACATGCTATGGAGCGTCAAACATCATTTTGATCTAAAATTCTCCGGTTCGCGGTGAAAAATAAATGTCTATTTCCTCTCACATTTCACTATCTGACCTTTTTAATCGATGTAATGTGTGCTGAAAAGCTAGTCATATAATAATTTACCACTTTCGGTTCAGAACAGTTCATTCATTCGCGTCGATTGTTTACTTTTGAAAACGGATAAAAAATGTATCAGGGCGACCCTTACTCTGTTAAATTTTGAATACGCTACAAGAGGTAAAATATATTCGCATTAACGCATTACAAAATTACATTTGCAAAATTAGTTTATTATCCTTTTAGAAAAATAAATAATATCTTACAAATATGGAATTTAATTGAGATTTGGTTAATTTTTTTGTACGATGATTTATTATAGCCTATGTTGGGACAATTACAAAAGTAAATATTTTGTGAAAATGAACAAACGAACTTTGATATTGTGACATACCGATATGTCACATGAAAATAAACTAACATTTATTTGTAGACTATATGGTGGAACATGCATTAGAAAATATCACGAGAGCAAGGGCTTAGCAACGACCGTGAATAAACAATGTAGTTTTTGTTTTTTGTAAATGCATTAAGAGGTGGCTGGATGCCGAAAGTAGAAAATTTGGGATTGGGCGAAGAAGTTTAGACGATCGAAAGGTCAGCTACACCAAAATATAACGAACGTATGGATTGGCTGGGTGAGAGAAGGACGGTCAAATGTTATGAAAAAAGAGGAAGGTAGTTTAATACGAAGTCTTCGAGGGTGAATCATGCAGGAAGATTTCATTCTGACCGGCATCGCGTTTCTGAACTGATCGTAGGTTCGTGAGAGGGAACGAGTATAATACAGATAGTCAGAATCGGGTTATCAGATCGTGAAATTTTAAGGACAGTAAATGATATTGCAGATATTGCATGTGGAAGTAATATTGATGCATAAATTGGGACTTTGTCGGGAGTGGTAATCGAGTAATAGATTTCGGGACTATGTCATAGGACGTAATCGGGACTGATAATTTTGATAGTTTGAGACCAGCTTGGATAGGGGCAGAAGAGGATTTCTTGGGACTTTGGACTACGGCAAGCTCGCAAGATATTTCGACTGAGAAGTCTACGAGGGACATCAACGAAGAATAGATAAGTTAACCGCGGTATAAAACTGTAAATTCAAAGATATTTTGATCAAAGGCATAACATCAAATCATTTTATTAAATTCACTAAATTGTTTGCTAAAAAGGTAACAATAAACTTTGTTAAATTTTGTTCTTTAGAAAAGAATGTGATCTTTCATTTAGTCAATCCAAACAGTAATGATCTAGGAATAGAATCATTCTATTTCAGATTCCCAGCTGCGCTGTATAGTCTGCGGATCCTATAATCCATTATAAAGGTAAAAAGGATTATAATATATCGTGACCCATTGACCCAGCAAGCCGGACGCTAAGATCTTTGCCAAATATTAATGTAGAGAAATTTGGTATATCTCAATATGAACGCGTGCAACAAAATATAAATAAAAGAGGCTATATAGAAAGTGTCGGGCGTAGAACCAGTGAAGAATAAAGTGTACAAGTTTTGTATTGTGACACGTGAGTAATTTCCGAGTTTAGGAATATTCAAGAATAATAGTGAAATATGCCCGACGTTGACTAGTGCCAATTTGAAACAAGCCCCGTCTTTCTATTTAAAAACAAGCTCCACTTGGAGAGACATTTTGAAACATAATTATTACTGATAAATGTAATTTGGGCGCCAGGAAAACGTTACACTTGAAACCTAATGATTCCTACGTAATTTAAATATTTCTCCTTCCAAAATTGTGTTGTGTTAGCTCAGTTAATTAGGGTTCGAAGTTCATAATTGTTGCTACTTACTCTTCAACCAACTATTCAATCTGTCATCCATACGGAGTGGCGAGAAATCTGAAAATCTTATTAAAATGCTGGATTGCACGTAACGAACACTGATAATCAGCTTTCTTTCAACTTAACAAATCAGAATTTATTATAATGATAATATAAAATGAATCATTCTTTGGTCATGCCCAGTTTTCTCTATATTACAATAGTTATAAAACCTTGTTATTCATTCGTGGGTCTTCGCGCGCTCTCCACTTCTTCGTTCGATGGCGCCCCGTGGAACCTTCTCCGTCGGCGCAGCAGAATCTTGCTTCTGGATAAAGTCCTCGCCTAATGGATAAAGTCCTCGTCTGGTTCCAAATTCTCCTGGCAATACTATTATAATCCGTGACTTCCCTTACTTGCGTCTCGGGTGGACGCCTAGACACGTATTTTCTTCCAACAAGAATGCTATATCCTAATATAAAAAACGATACTTTCGATAAAAAACGAACTTTATACAACTGTCAATTACAGTGTTTCCTCGACCTCGTAAAATATATCAGGAGCCGACCCACTCATCACCGCGTTGCTCAAGGAAATGAATTTTCTTCTAAAAATTCGGAAGTATCAGAAATTTTATATCTTTTTCTTTTGTCTCTCCAAAACAATGCTTATTCCGCCTCTGCTATGTAATTTCAAGCTAACGAAAATGATCCTTAACGCCGGTTGTTTATTTGTCACATAGCGACCCCCTCGCGATCGTCTATTGACATCCCTATATTCTATGTCATATAAAATGACATTTCCATAATAAAAATGGTTCGTAATTTTGGTATATCACAATAAGAAACCAGGCGAATTATTAAAGAAACAACAACATAATAAGTGTACGAAGTGACTGCCAATAGGAATAAAGGGTGTGTACGAAAAATTAACACGGAGACCAGAAAGTAGGAAAGAGAGGCGGAATTTACCAACTTTATACAGGAAACAGTGGTGGCTCGTGAACAAATGTTCGAGAGAGACAAAACATTAATTAACAGCGGCGGATTCCGAGAAGGGGGCATGGGGGACATTCCCAACCTCAAATCAATTATTTGGTAATTTTATTCAATTTATTCAAAACAATTCTCACTGTTATTACATTCCAAAGCATTATATCTATGAAACACGACAGAGATGGTTTTCGCAGGCGTTATGTCAAGATATTCAGCTTCTAAAAATGTGTTGCGAGTTTCTGTTGCTCTGACCATCATTCAGAAATGGGATTTAATTTTGATTCAGGCGTTTAAAATTCACTTAGTTACATATGTGATCTTTTGAATGCTGTGTGTGTAGCTTTTGATAAATTTTTCATGTCAAAATATTCATCTATATTCCAAGTACTCTCCATAAGTGACAATAAAAGATATGTCCAACAATAAAACTTAGCGTTAACTTCACTACCTTTTAGCCATTTGTGAGATCGTACCCCCAAAGGATTGAATTTTATTGCATTTTTCTCGCCAGCACAGTGAACAAACGAACTGAACAAAAGAGTAGGTCGATCATTGCCCAACATTTGTCTCTTTTCTACTTCGTTAAGACGAGAAAACGGTGTACGTAATAAAGCTCATTCACTGAATCTGTCATAATATTAACGTACAAACAGATTTGAATATAGAAAAGCAAGTAACGCTAATCATACGCAGCATAATAATTTTAAGTAAAACAAGAAATACTTCGTAAATAATAATCCCTTTCTCCGGTTGTCAACTCGTCAACACAATAAAAAACACACGCACCATGTGGCTCTCATGTGAGTGGAAATCGGAGTCTTCCGTGCGGGCAGGCAGCAAGAGAAATCGCGGGCAAGCGCATGACGCGCATGCGTCAAATACGGACATAGCCTGCTACTCCTAAGGACACACCATGCCACACGCACTCCAGGGCCTTTTCTCAGAATTCAGAGCAAAGCAAGGCAGCGCCCGAGCGTGCCTACCCTCAGAGGTAAAAGCGGGTGCATGTCTGTGTGGAAAGAGACGAGACAGATCGTATGGCGCACGGAAAGTTAGAAAACGCTTGAAATGGAAATGTGGCTCGTGCCACGATAGTGAAAACAGTGTTCATTATACATTTCCAGATGAATAATACTTACACCATAATACAATTATAAGTCCTTTATTTTTTTATTATTGTGGGATATGGATTACAGGATCGGTCAATTAATGAAACACATTAGTTTGCCAACGTTTCGGAATATGTAATTCCTTCATCAGGGCTTACTAATACACAAACTGGTCAAACTTCATGTTCGCTATTCGCATGTCGTTGTTGTGCTTTAGCAACTCTATATTGGAGTTGATCTGTAGGCGAACATGAAGTTTGACCAGTTTGTGTATTAGTAAGCCCTGATGAAGGAATTACATATTCCGAAAACACCGCAGGCGGAGTTTTTACACTTTAACTACCATTGGAAAAATTCTTAAACAAATGAAGTGTGAAAAATACATATTTATTTTAAACTCAAATGCTTAAACGAAAAAAGCTTTCTGCCATTGAATTCAGTGTTTTCACGTTTACATAAATGTACCAACGATGCACGATGCGTATTTTAGCCGTAAATAAAATTATTAGTTTATATTAACGCGAAAGAAAAGGCAGCAGTCATTAACGCCTTCTGTTATCAGTGCGTAGTTACAATAATGAGTTGCAAGCAACAATGGCCGCTAATTCGTATGGTATACACATTCTGCCAATAAGCATTGTTGATACCACTAGCAAGAAAATGAAAATGGATAGAACAATATAATAATTAAATATAATATTTTTCTATTCATCACATTTACTCGGTATGTACATGCATTACTTTTCATTCCCACATCTTATTAAACAATAAGAAATCATGTATTCATTTTCACATTTAACACAATTAAAGGACGCAATTTAAAATAAAATAATATGAATATAAATAATAATAAAGTGAAACATGAAATAATATACAAATTCTAACTTACTTATCTGTGTATAATCACAATTCATTTTACGTTTGCGAAGCGCAGTAAATTGGGTGCGGGCGTCTATGCTTGTCGCCAAATTACATAAAACAATCTCATATTTTCATAAAATTCAATATGACCTTATTTAAAGACTTGCTTTGATGAACACAATTCATTAAGAAAAAATTGCATAATTGTAGTTGCATAATTTATAATTGTAGTTGTAGGAAGACGCGAAAATGTTTGTAAATTTTTTCAATTTTCGATAAACCAAGATTTTCAATCAATATGAGACTTACATCATTGTCTTAAACATTCTTCGCACTATTCACCAACAAAATTTCATCAAAAACAACGGAGCCATTTTTTAATAAAAAATCGTTTAACAAAAATTTAAAATAGCCTATATTTGACGCAAAATTAGGCGAAAAATACTCAAAATTTCAAAAAATTGAACATTAGGTTTTTTCAAAATTTATGTTTAAGAAACAGATTTTATAACGAAAAAATCTCTATCTTTAATATTTTAGCTGTAGGAAGACGCTCAATTTTCTTTTAATTTTTAAATTTTCGAAAAATGAGTTTTCAACGAATATGAGACTTGCAGCATTCTCTTCAAGCTCCTTTACACTATCCAACCAGAAAATTTAATCAAAAACGATGGAGCCATTAGTATTAAAATGTTGGAATTGTCTCAAGGACTTCATGTAAAATACCCCTCAAAATAAAAATTTCTGTTTCAAACTCCAGGGGCCGCGACATCAATCAGAGTAATTGGTAAATATCAAATTTGAAGAAAATCGGCTAAACGGTTTAGCCCTTAGCGTAGTTCGCAGACATACGGACAGACGATTTGCCATCAATCGATTTTTCAGTATCAAGGACCCAGAAAAAATGGATTCTGGCTATAACACGGGTTCGAACCTTCTTCTCTTGGAAAATTTCTTTGTTTCGGTAATGGAATTTTCTTAGAACGTAGGAGAAAATCGGTTAATAGAAGACTGCTTTAACATATTTCTCTCTGATAAATGTTCTAAAATGCAGTGAAATATACTCAGAACGAACTGGTTACAACTTTTTCAGCTTTACAACTTGAAGAATTTAAGTAAATAACGGGTCAACGACCAAAATGAAGGAGTTGTATTTAAAACAGTGCAGTGAGGTAGCCCCTACCCTATCTTGGGGGTTATTGTAAACAATTTTTAAATTTTTTACCGCCTGGCCCGTTCTTTACTGCATTCGATTGGGCAAATAGGTCATTTTTCATGTAGAAACTCAATTTTTATTGCGTTTGAACCATCAGCCATCATTCACTTCAATGGTCCATGATGTCGAGGGATTAGCCCAGCAATTGCATACGGGATGACTCGTTAAAATTTTTGGGGATGGAGAGAGGTCCAAAGGGATAAATATTTGCCAACGAACATTTATTGGGCAATTTCATGTAGTGGAGTTGTACATATGCCCTTTTCCGCCGGATTGACAGACAATCCCTTGGACTCGGGTGTTCTGCAGAGTTTGTAATTTTCTGACGTAGGAGATTTCGTAGACCTGCAGGACACCTCTGTATACGGGTTGCCTAACATTCAGGAGCAAGTATAATTATTATTATTATTATTATTATTATTATTATTATTATTATTATTATTATTATTATTAGGTTACGGACGTTTAGATAAATACATATTTTTCCCTTTAATATTGAGCGTTGAAAGTTACGTAAAATTTCAAGTAGCGCCCCATAGTTTCTATATACCAAATTGCATATCATACAAAAAATTCATATTTTTATTAAGTTGCATGAAAATAAATATTTTCGGCGGCATAAATATCGTTACATATTTCGTTAATTTTTTTATGAATGATTGGTGCGATTGGGGTAATTCCGTAAAATTAATATCGTGTGGAATAGATATCTCCAGGGAATCGTTATTATCTATTTGGAATATTGGCAGATTAAAGTACATGTAAATAATTGATGCTTGGATACGGTTTCAGGAGAGATTAAACTTCTAAAGATATGTTAATGAAGTATTGGTAATACGAGGGATTTGAAGCGCATGACGTATTTAGCCATCGGTGTGTTCACACGTGCAACATTTGTTTTGAAATCTCCTTGCGGGTGAGGTGTTTCCCGCAGATGTTACCTGCTAGGGCTTCTCTGGCCCTTCAGTTGAAGGTCGTGGAGAGCGTGTAGCGTTCGAGATTTGGCCCGCAAGGTCCATCCAATTAAGGCTCTAATTGCGCTAAGAAGCTTCCAGAGTTAGCCCCGAGCAAGGCATTGGATACTGCCCGCTCGGTTGGATTAACAACCAAGTCCACACACGAAATTTACATGAGCTTCACAAACAAATTTAATAACCGTTTGCAAGAGTTTGTTGAAAATCTTATTTATTGAATGATTAGAAAATACTGTTGAAATCTATTTGATCTCATCTAAATAATTATTATTTACGACACAAATATGGTACAGAAAAATGACGAAACCATTTATTTAGTTTCAAATGTCACACCGTGAGGATGTTCTTTTGCCGATTTGCTACCATCTTTGCCATTCATCTGGCTGTCCGTAGCCTGTAAATACACGTGAACAAAATAAAATGTTGTTCAAAATAATTCCCTAACTACATCTAAGACTATTAACAAAAATATTGTAGAATATCGAAAATATATTGGTAATAATGTCAAAGAAATACTCTTCTTTAGAATTTGTACCTAAGAAAATACTTTAAACTATCTTTTCCCTATTCACTTAGAAATCAGATATGAGATTTTTAAATAATGAAATGCTTTAAAATATGAAGTATATTGAAAAAAGAATGTAATCAAACTTATTACACAGAATTCTTAAAAGTTTTAAAATTTCTTAGAAATAAAAACATTAATGAAAACGAAACATTCATAAATTACGAAATAAAGTTTTAACATTATGAAATATCTCAGTATCTGGGATGTAACTGAGAATAAATGAATATTTAATATTTTCATTTTGTGGCATAACAAGGAATAATAATTTATCGACTAATATGAATAAATGTGTTTCTCTCTTCTAATGTTTTCGTTTTAAAATGGCTAAAATCTAAATTTCATCACACACATACTTTGTATTTCCTCATATATTTTACAAAATTCGTACAAAATCTGCGCTTCTATATTACAAGCAATATGGTTTCCTTTTAACGACAGCATTAAACGCGTGTTCACTCCTACCGCTTCCAAGAAGCGTGTGATAAAATATAAATGATAATAAATGATGCGTGGTAGTGAAAAATTAACTGAATCTTTTTTATTTCGAGGAAATATAAAATCCGTTACTTGAGTGTCGAATCGTTTCGTCGACATTTTTTGGAATAGCTTCTGATGGCATTTCTTTGAACTAAAGCGGAAGTAATGAATACGCTATGCATTCGAAACAATTTACGGAAATAGGAGCTATTTTATACATCAAGTTCAGTCCGCTCACTTCCGGACTTATTATATTCTTCGACTCTACATTCTAAATGATTGAAAAAACTCACTTTTGTGGGAAATAATTCGTGAATTATGAACAAAAAAGAATTTAATACATATATTGGTGAATAACATACCTCTACTTCTATGGTACCCAACGTGTGAACAAACGCTGAGGAATTTTGCATTGACTCTCTCCTCCTTTCTCACCTTAAAACGTCGGATCGATGAACAACTTCCGCATCCAAACTGTGGTTGTCCATACGTTGGCAAGCTTCGTCCACCTACACACCGAACGTTCGCCTCCACATCAGTGACAATGCCGCCATACTATAACAAAAATTTCAATTAAAGTATTTTTTATAATTTTTGTAAGTGTAGTTTCATTTAAACGCACGGATGGCCGAGGAGTACGGAATTCTTTAATATATGTGGTATCGCGTCCGCAATTAGAAAAAAAAACATTTCTTTAAACTTACTATTCCTTTTTATTAAAACTAGATACTTCTTTTGTAATTCAATGTATTTATCAACATTAGATCTTTAAAACATTTCAGATATAATATTTACAAAATAAAAGTATTTTTCGCGTAATTTTGAGTTTTATCATTTGAGTTTTTTCGAGAGGTGGAAATGTGTTATAAATACATCTAAGTTGCAATATTACATTATTACATGACTAATAAATAAATAAATCTGGCTAAAATACTTCAGCAGAAACTAATAAATCGTGACTCATAATTTCAGACAAGTGTTAGGCTAATTAAAGGGTCTATCTGAATATTTTAAGCTTTAGTAGTTTTCTCAACCAACAGCTTTCTGCAAAGTTCAGAATAATATGAGCTGAAACAAAATTTAAAAAAAATCTTTACCAAAAACTCTTGTGCAATAATTATAGGCTAATTACAGGGTAAGAATAATTGATAATATTAATAATATTTATTAAAGTTTACTACTTCCAAAAATAAACAAAAACCTACGTCAACCCTATCAGATGATAGAGTTAACTTCGCTAAATCATTGTTTATGAACTAGCGAGTAGTAGTAAGAAATTTATGTTGATATTTGTTTGAAAATATTTAAATTCACACAATGTTTTACGATTTGTAACGAGTTTTACAAAAAAATTATGACTGAGATGTGTTAATTTGGAGAGATTTTGTTGTATAAATAGTATAACATAATCATTACAGGCGAGAAAGTACATGCTGTTTTAGCACCACTAGTTTTTTTTATTTTTCCCGAGTTTCAGTGTATGTAAGGAAACCAAGTATCTCAAAAGACCGGAGTTGTAGAGTTTTCTTTCAATTTCAGTACAATTGGAATATAGTAATATACACAGATATTGACAATAATAACTTTAATATTACACAGGACAGCACTTAAATACATGGACCTACGCAATATTGCATTTCGCTGAACTTTGCCGTTCTACATTTCAACATACTTCTATGCACTTCGCAATACTTGAACTCAACAACGCAGTAAATTGCTTAAGTATTAACTTATTTTAACTAATATTTTGAAATTGCTTAATCTAGAGTTTTTTCTTCTTCTTCTTCTTCTTCTTCTTCACTAGCACGAAATTTCAGTATACAATAGACCTTCACTTCCTCAATTATCTTGCTAAGACACTTCTAATGTATTTCTTCTTCAAATCCTCATTCGCAGCTGTCCATCATCAGACCATCGAATAGAAACTCTTCCGATTGTTCTAGCTCCTCCGGGTCTGTTAAGAGTACGTTTCCGGCATATATTGTCGCTCTCCATTCTGGATATATGTCTCACATATCGGGGACATGAAGTCTTGATTATATGAATAACGTCCAGAACTCTGAACCTATCATACAATTCACAATTTAATTTTACTCTCCATCCTTCTTCGGTACTGTCTGTTCCATAAAACTTGCTGTTCAAAAATATGAAGAGCTATTTATCTTTCTTGGTTAGGGATCAACATTCACATCCGTACAGGAGCACTGTCCCTATTCAAGTTTCATACAAATTAACTTTTGTTGTTGCTTTTATTAATTTTGATCTAAGTTGTATTTTAACTTCGATCTAATGTTGTATGTAATAACAGTTTTATTAATTTCGATCAAAGTTGTATTTTAATTGCTATGGTCAATAAGAGCTTCTGCATATAGGTGCCTAGGACCGATTACGGCCGTAGCAATTCTATTTTAACTTCAACACTCATGTTCTTATTTTCAGCAATAACAGACCCGAGATAATTAAAATGTGTAACTTTGTCGAACACATAATCATGCACTTTGAAACATCCTCCCATTGATTCTTTTGGGCTACTAAGTATTTTGTCTTTTGGTTATTCATCCTTCAATCCACAGATACGTAAGTAATTAAAACATTTCTAAAACTATAGTCATATGGAGTTTTGAAAATTGTTTTTGAGAAACTGTTCCCATTTCTTATTAATTCTATTGAGACGGATCGGTATTGTCATTACTCTCGTAAGTGTACTGCACGTTATATCTCGTCAGGAGTCGGTGGATTCTTCACTGGAACGTGAAATGTACACGTGCCGACCTATCTTGCGATGTTTTCCTTTTCCTCGAAACTCCTCCGGCGAGGCACCGCCACAGCCGGGAGAAGCCCTAAGCTTCCAAGCGTGGCAGAGCAGTGCGTGTTAGTGTAAATGTGTGTGTGTGTGTGTGTGTGTGTGTGTGTGTGGGTGTGTGTGTGTGTGTGTGTGTGGGTGTGGGTGAAGGAAGGGACATCAATGGGAAAGGGAAGGTCTGAGAAGAAAGGAACGGGAAAGTGATCTGTGGAAGGTTTGTAGGGTTTGATTGAGTGACGTTTCCGGGCAGTTAACTGTGCCGTTGTGAATGTTGTAAAGCCTGAAGATGGCGGAGTTCTTCCCCTGCTGGATAGTGAGTTGCGGCGCTGATGTTCATGCCAGCTAGCTCCTGCATTTGCCTGGTATTAATCGGAGAAACCATCGAAAAGTACCGACCATGGTCCGATGGAAAGGATTCCCCTCAAGACAGTGAGTGAATCCAACTAAGCTATCTATCTAGAGTCAAAAATCCGTCCCCTTGAAAACTCGAACTCTTGAACTTATCAGTCAGAGTTACTGCAGTGACACTATTTGACACTTTCCCTATTGCATGCTTCTCTTCGAGGATTTCCTCCGTGCGGACGGGCTTACGTGGCTTGGAGCATCAACTGATATTACTGCCGTGTCTCTGATCCGAAGACCCTAGAATTTCAGCCCCGGCGGTGACAGGATTTTCGACACTAGCTAGACACCTAGGTCCAGTTCAGCCGCTGTCTGGAGAAACATTCTAGCGGCCGGCTAATTTCATCGTACTTTTCCGTGTATTCCCTGATTAACCCCAGGCGAATGACGATAAAGTGACGGGCTATGCGCGATCTTTCCTTCCTCCCCTTGTCCTATCCTCATCCCTTACTTACACACACTTACGATTGGGAGACCAGTGGGGAGCGTGTCCTGGCTGAGGCGGTGCACTGCTGGTGGGAGATAGCTGGTTGGGGAAGCCCCCGCTCCACGTTGATGGATCTCGCCATCCAGCAGGAGATGACTCCCGTGATAGAAACGTGCAGTGCACTTGGTGTAGTAGTGAGCTTAGCAGTTGACGTGCGGGGTTGCGCTGGCGGTGTGTTGCAGGGGCGCGAGCGGGCGAGCGGCGAGCGAGCGGGCGATGGGCGCGGGCGGGTGGCTGGTGCGGCTGGCGCTGCTGGGCGCGCTGCTGGCGGCGGCGCGGGGCGCTCGGCTGCCGGGCGGCGGCGGCGCGGGCCCGGCGCTCAAGAAGGACGTGTTCGCGTCGCGCGGCTGGGGCGCCGGCGGCATGCCCTTCAGCGTGCTCTACCTCAACCCGCAGCAGGCGCCGCCGGCGCCGCCCGCCCAGCCGCCCGCGCAGCTGGGGCCGCCGCTGGTGGGCGGGGGCGGCGGCGGGGGCGGGGCGCCGCGGGCGCTGGCGCAGCGCCACGTGCTGCAGCAGCCCATGGCGGCGGCGCGCACCATGGGCGGCGGCGGCGGAGGCGGCGGCTTCGAGGAGGTGCCGCTACGCGCACCTGCGCGGCGACACTACTCCATCATCCCTCAGCTGTTCGTGTCGTACGGCTGGGGCCCGCTGGGCAAGTAGCGGCGCCCCGCCGCCACACCCACGCGGTCAACTCCCCCAGGACGCTCGCGCGGCGCCGCCGGCGTCGACCTTCTCTACGTGGTTCATTCATGTAGCCGTTGATGATGAATTAAAGCTACGCTGGTGTGAGAATTTGGCGTCTTGAGTCCAGTTGTACACTCAACCCTGGTGTCCTAAATGTTTTCTTGTAGACAGGTTCTTTTTCGTGTCTTCACGTGCAAGATTTCAGCTGAGCGACTGAGTTGCGATCGTTCTCCGAATCATTTACTAATACGAAGACCTAAAAATGCACTCTTCAACTTCCTAAGTAACTATAGAGGTATTGATATACACTATCACTGGTTGTGAAAAGAAATGTACTTAGTGCGTAAAAATAAAATAATTTACATTGCACACGTTTTAAATGTTTATCTTTACAAGAAAATATGTGTACTACAACCCAAACGTAATGTTTTACTCCATACACCCATTACTTTTTACAATCCTTTTGCAATTTATATGCTATTTGAAGTTACACGTTCACGGTTGCGCAGATCGTCTCAAGTATTGTTTTTAATTTCTTCTGAAGTTACCAGAATTTTGTCAGTTTTATTAAAATTTGCAGTGAGAATTGAATTTGTTTTTAGGTATACTTTCCAAGAATAACTCATAATTTAGAAATGAAAAGAAAATTAGTAAACTTTACCAATTAACCGGGTAAGAAACGAATGTCCAGTAATGTAAGTAAACACGACAATTGAACGTCAATAAATGAAAGCACATGAACACCTGAATAATTTAATCTTAATGCTCCGAAATTATACAGTGCAATTCAATCTCATGATATTATTATCACAAACAAACAGTAACTGAATATTCACTTCCACATATTTTCACTTTGATTAAATTTTATGCCTTCTTTTATTTCCATGTTTATTCTAAAAACCCGAAATGACGAGTGAGAAAAGAGTAGAATATTTGCACATTTTATTGAGATCATCAATCACTAATATTTTACCATACGTTGTTATATAATGAATAAAAGATAGCAACAAGCATTGTTCACATTTGATGAAACAAAATGTTTGATATCTTGTAACTGAAATAATTTGCATCGCCAAACTCCCCAAAACAAGACACTATTAGCAATATTCATTGCATCACAAAAAGCAACCAACTAATGAAATATGTGGAACCTTATTCTTGGAAGGTATAAAGAATATTGCCTGAAAGAAGTTTAGAAAGAGCGGTGTAATCTCCTTTGTAAGTTAAGATTTTCCTCCGTCTACGTTTCATCGCTCTTGCTGGTACGAATTCGTGTGGGAAGAGTGAAAACCTTCGCATAATAAGCTGTCAATCTCCACGTCTGTACGTGAAACAACTTTCGCAAATTCACGGATGGTCTAAAAGCATTAGATCCAGGGTCTTCCTCCTAGCCAAAGTTCACAAAGTTGCTGCACGAGAAGTGATCTTTAATGATATACAACTCGTAACTTCGTTAATCCCAGAAAATGGGAGTGTTAAGCGAACCTTCATTATGGAAAAGTTCAGGTCATGTGCAAACAAGCGAACGTAATGAAGGCTTTCGATTGCGTGGAAGGAGATATGTTGGGAGGAAGATAAAAAATATTGGGGAACGTTTTTAACCTGGTATGAGAATTTCATCAATAATCGACAGCTATTTCTGCACCTAGCAATAAAGCAAACCTACACTACATTAGTATTAACCCACTAATTTCCTTTTTTCTCTACCCTGAAGACTGTGTAATTGTTTGTTATGTACTGTACATAATTAGTCATCTGCAAAGTAATGGTGGTCTGTTGAGAATACAAGGGCTTATGTCTTATCATAAACTAATTTTATATTATCAAGAAAACTTGGTCTGACAGTCATTTGAAACAAAACTATTTATTTATTTACAATGCATTTATATATATAATATAATGCAATACAAATCTTCTCAATAAAGCATCGCAAATACAATATAAGCAATTGTAATATGACAATTACATATAATATTTATTTGTTAAATATTATTTATTTTATATAACGTATACAATTCATTTTATTGATTACGCTTTATTGCAGAAACTGAGCGTGAGCTTGGGGGCCTAAATAGGTATAATATTCGAAATAAATTGCATAGTACAAAATAAAAACGTTTACTAAATTTATCATATTTAAAGATTTTTCTTGCTTACTGATACCCGGGTTCTAGAAATTCCTCGACCTTTTGTTGACGCACCGTAAAAATGTGCTGTTCTGTTGGTAATTTGTGAATGTGTAACCACATGGTCCCTACCACCTAATTTCTGACTCCCATTTTTGACACCAGGGACCAACGCAACAACGGAGTTTATCTTTTACTCACGTCATTCCTTGTTTGAGCGAAAATAGAAATCGTTTAGGACTAAATTGCTGGAGCATTACATTTTGTTGAACATCTAGTAGTTTATTTTACATGTTAGAAGATATGCCAACTTGATGTGCCAAAAAGGAAACCGTTTCCAATTGGATTTAAACCCGAGTTCGTGGGTTTCTGGACGCCAAGTTAATATAATTATTTTACGCTACGTAACCTTGATTAAAATATGAAGATGTATGTGATGTGTTGTACCACTACTTGGTTGAAAAATAATTTCCGAGGCTTAGTAAAATGACGCTCGAACAAACTGTGTTGATAACAAAGAATAAAATGTAAGATTCTTAATTTTTTCCACACACTTATACTCTAGTACACTTGTGTCCTATTTGGGAATGAATGGTGTCTGCACTATTAATAGTATATCGAGAATAATTAATTTTAATAACATTATAGATGAAACTTTTAACGAAATATTTTATTAAATTCACAACAAATACTTTGTACTAGAAATATTCAGACACTGGCACAAGAACAAAAAACAACAAATTCTGAACTACAAAATATTCAAGATTCCTTAACGAACTTGCAATGAGTACCAGTCACAACATAATTGAAATTAATAATATCTGAAAACAATTTTCTGCACACGTTCATAAATACAATTTTCCCTCGTATTCTACTTGTAGACGAGTGCTTATTCTGTATTTTTCTTCAATCATAGGATACTTCGCAACTGTCAAGTGATCGATTACTGAAAACACAAATAAAATTAATTTGAGAACAATGGTTGAATTACATAACACTTTCATTTTAATGAACCAGGTCGAAATCGACAGCTCTGCTTGTAAAATATGAGAATCACCTTCAATACCAGTTTGTGAAGAAAAAAAATATCTTTGAAATGCAGATCAGAAGTTCAAGACAAACACTCTTAACAAATTAATCATTATACATAACTTAGAATAGTTATACTAAAATTCACGATAGGAATGTTTGTAAGACACAGGTAAATATCAGAAAATGTAATTTGTCGAATATGTAATAAGAAAAACCTTTTTATAAAACGGCATAAACCCCTCATCGTTTTCTACTACTACACGTTTCTGTAAAGAAGACCTGAAGAAGCGCGCCATGACAGTTACTTATTTACAATGCAAATACAACTAAAAACTGCACACACAACGAAAAAATACGAACGGCATTCAGTATTAACCTAAGGATAAACATGGATAAAGAGGATATTTAGAAAACAAAACTGTCAACCACACAGGTAAGTTAATTTATTATTACACATTCCAAAGGCGATTCTTGAAAGATAGACATTTTTAAACTAAATGAAGACATAAAATATTGTGAAATCACAGAGTTATAGAATAATTTTAAAGTGCAATATGGTACAATGTAAGAGCTAGCCTCATGAGAGGCCATTTTCTTGAAAACTGGATCATGAAAAACGCATCATATTATTGCTCTTTTCGTCGTCTTTTAATTCTCAACTCACAAATATGTAAAGGGCTCATTGTACATGTTAGAATCCTTTACACACACATTAACAACAAGATTTTACTCATAAATTAAAGATCTAGAAATGGAAATGGCCAAATACGAATCATCATAATTAAATATTGGTAAAAATTTAAGTAATTCACGTCATATTCGTTCTTGATCTCCAGAAAATTCATTTAGACAATAGCAGTGTTCACAATTTTGATCCATTAATTTTATTCAACAATTTTTAAATCCCAATTCCAGTAATTAACGTGATTAACGCAATATATATTCAAAATTAGAGTTAATATTAAGTCGCATTAAATGCCCAAATCTCGAAGGTATTTACTATAAAATATTTATTATCTTTGTAAGACGAAATTGTCGACAAAATAGAAAATAAAAACAAAAAAGGGAACAATACTTCAGGAACACAGGTAAGGTAATTAATTATTAGAATTTTCGCACAGTTTCCGGAAAGGAGAGGTATTCTTAATCTCAATGAAATGTTATAGAATAGTGTGATAATATAGAAAAGTGTACACGGTATTGGCACAATGTAAAAGCGAGTCTCATGAAAGGTCATTTTTTGCGAAAACCGACAGATCAAACCTTTATTGCATTATTCATTGGTCTCTGCATCCTCTTTTCCGAGAACTACGAAGAAATAAAAATTATCAGATTTCAGAATAAATGTCAGCATCAAAAAAAGTATCTTTTTCTTCTTATAATTAAGATAGATTGATGAAACCTATACCTTGGCTCATAAATTTGATCGGGTAAACATGAAGTTCATTACCATATTATTCAATTAAATATTCATTATTTTATGTAAAACAAGAGGCAACAAATGACAACGAATGCAATTAATATCAGGATCGATCCATTTTAATTTCATTTACTGAGACGTATTTGCACATTTATCACCAGATAATAACAAATTGAGTTATTGTTAAGACTGACACAATGACAGGCATTCGTGAAAGAAACGATAAGGTACACTTGCGAAATGAGATTTACGTTAGTAGAATGTTTCAAGACGAGAAAGTGATGAATGTGAAGTGTAGCCTACAAATATCAACACATAAAAGTTTGTATACGTAGTTTGATTTTCATCAATATTAATTTAAAACAGAATCACGCAGAATCAGAAACCAACTAATCAACTAAGCAAACAGAAGTCATACATATCATTTTAAACTTGGCGATGTAGTAATGTCCTATTCACGTATTAATAAGTTTTAATTTTTTAGAAGTTTGGACGACGCCAAATACCTTCAAGTATGCCCTACGACATGATAGAGATATCCGAGAACGATTGAAACACATTTAAATTCCATTTACAAGAATTGCTATTACAGTGCAACATTAAAGCCACACACACAGCATTCTGAGCAACATATATAATTTAATAATAATATTATTAAATAATGAATTTATTTGCTGAGTAGGGAATAGGGAAACTATCATAGTGTGACGACATCAATTATCTCATCTTTAAACAGGTATAATTTCCTTTTAAAAGCTACGTCGCAAAATACGTGTTCGAGCATTTTTGCTCCGGTTCCTGGGCGAATGGTCAATTAGCTACGCACAGCTACGACTTTGTGCCACGGCGGTGCCCAGAAGAGGGAGGGATTTGTTTAGCTAACTCACCCCTACGGCCGCAGTCTCTCCCTAAGGTTTTCGAAGAACGTCGCGGCCCACCCAGTAAGTTTATTTACACCAATCTGTACGAGTATAGTGTTAATGCATTTATTAAACAATCACAGCAAATTTGCTGTTGGAACATTTTCCCACTTTTCCACTCTGATTAACTTTAAGACGTCCTGACCGATTGGCGGAGAATTTAGTAAGGCGTAGGAAGCTTTGGCCAACCACACAACCTTTTTCAAAATTTTAACAGATCTTTATAGAACTTTTGGATAAGAAGAGGGGAGAACACAGGCCTGGGGGCAGGCTCGCTAGCGCTGGTCAACGAGACGCTCTCGGGCATCAGAAGCGTTCGGGCGGGTTCTCGATAGAGAATCGGTCGGGCTGTTGCCCACGAAATTTGTCGACTAGAGAGAGACGGGTGTCTACTAGAGAGAGACGGAGAGACTAGAGAGAGACCGAGCAATCTTGTTTGGTACTATTGCCCACAAAGTTTTGAGTTTGTTCTTAATTTGATTTTTTAGTACAGTTTGTTTCGTTAACCTTCCAACACTCTGCTATGCGCCGATGTAATTATTCTCTCCACCCGGTCACACTAATATTGGACGTTTTTCTTAATTACGTGGCGTAATTTCGATTAAATCGGGAATATTATTAACCGATAAATATCACGCGGTCCGTCTCACAACTGGAAGCTGAGCTGTCGCGGCCTCGTTACGTCACGGCTGTCGAGTTGGAGGGCCCACGGCGATCCATGGCCTCCGCCAGCAGAGGGATCCGCCCAACTCAGGGGAGCGCCCTGCCTCCGAACGAAAAGGAACCACGACCGAAGAAAGTGAATCTGCACAGCTGGCAGCGCGTCCGTTTGCAACTAAATGATGATTTCAATCAAGCGCCGAGCGACGGCCTTCAGCAACGCCCCTCAGGCAATATTAATAACAAAGACTTTTATCTGATTAAAATTGGAATAATTCTCAGGCCGCGCATTGGCCTCTTCCTAATAAATGTTCATCGTCATTTTTTATATTTGCTGTGATCTTAATTTATAAAATGTTATTGTATTGAAGGAAGGGAAAGTAGCACCGCTGAGCTCATGCTCAGTCTGTTAGCAAACATTTTTAGTAATTTGGGTAATTCTAATTTCTTTTTTTATTTTCATTAAATTTTATATTCTTTTATAATCTTTTCTTCTCATTTTGAAAAGTAGCTACGTCCATCCACCACCCCTATTTCAGGCTCTCACCGCCTCCTGAGCTAGCCGGAACCTTGACTCATGTAAGAAGGGAGCAAATTTACGTTAAATCTGGCTCATTCAACGTGCAGTCGAAGACACCGCTGTCGCAATAGCTATCATGAATTAGATATAGAACGTCAAAAACTTATTACATTTTCTACATATCATTCTTTATCATATCTTACCATACTGTAATGATTTTAACCTATCTCCTAGTGTAAATAAAGAGGCGATTCTATTTATTTGATGGTTATCAATAATAATAATAATAATAATAATAATAATAATAATAATAATAATAATAATAATAATAATACGAGTAATAATAATACGAGTAATAATAATAATAAATTGAAACTGTATAGCAGACCTTACATCTTACAGTTGCCGGCAGTAAGTGCGGCCATTTACAGAGTAATTCTTACAATTATATCTAGTCGATAGACAATGTCAATAAAATAATGGCATATTCCTGCTCTCATGATAAAAATCTTCAGAAATTTTCACTGGTTATTCTTATGAACAAAGAAAAACTTACGACATAATGAGTATGTAACAAACTTTGAAATCAGATTTCAAGTACAATTGAATATAATGAACCATATAAAAAACTAATGATCTAAAATAAAATATCATACAGAAAAACATGAAAGAGGAAACATATTTTATTACAGACTTTTTCACTCATGTCTGTCCACGTCGTAACCAATGGTAGCAAGAATCTGTTCAAATTAAACCCATCACAAATGTCTATTTCCATGTGATTATCACTTTGTTTACCTTTTTAAGATGAAGATAGCAATTGTTTTAGGTCCATAATAGCTAGTGAGCATCAATATAATATTAAAACGTGTCGTTTGGTAATATTTAAAACTCTGAAATAGAATCTATTATTAAACATTCAGTACATAAAACAGCAAAAGAAACAGAAAATATGTGGAAGCAATTTCAAGAATTTTGTGAAGAATGATGGACAGCACAAACTACAAATGAAGAATTTACACTCACACACACACACACACACACACACACACACACACACATATATATATTATAACACCCCCCCTGACTGGAGGTGCTCCCAGGGTCAACCTCGACTCGACCTGTTTACCTGGCGCCGTTATGGCGGATTAGCTGGCCCGGCTACACCCACTGCAAACCTAAAATGATCAAGCGGGAGCATGCATGGCGTGGGCATTGGCATGCAGTAGTCATTGAAAGACATAGGCTCAGTTTAACCTTAATTTAATAATCACTTAATTCAGTTCTGGTGAAGCCAGATGAACAAACAGACAGAAAAGAAACTTAACCTAACTTAAACCTAAATATTTACTGCCGGCGTTCATTCGCCCCTCAATCCCCTCACAATCGTCCGGCGCGAGCGCGGGTCATTGTTCCCGCCGCTCGCAGGGCGGCGAAAGGCGGCGCTCGGCTGCCGTCCAGGCACGCTGCGCGCCCCAGGAAAGGACGAAGTTGGCGGGCAGGTATCGATAACCCGGAGCGGCGGCGGCGCGGGCGGCGCGCGCGGCTCGGTCGGCGCGCTGCAGGTGCGGTGCCCCGGCGTCGGGTAGGCAAGGCGCCTGAGCGGAGGCGGCGGTGGCGGACGGCGGTGCAGGCGATCTCTAGCCGGCACGGCCCGCTAGCGTTCGGATGAACGCCTGGGCGGTGTAGGCGGCGACGATGGCGGTCAAGCCGCGGTCACAGGCCGTCCACCTGTCGATGGCCCGTCCGGGGTAGAACCTGATCGGCCGAGCTCTCGCGGTGTGCGGCACGGCCTGGCCCAACTACACGGCCTCTATTAATAAAGCTAGGCGGCGCGGCCACTTAAACTGACTGTGACCCGCTGATGGCTGTGGCCCTGATCGGCGCGGCAAAAGCACACATCCGAGGCGGATGATACGTGGCACGCACGTGAACGCGGCCAGAGCCTCACTGCACGACTCTCAAGTGAGGGCGTCTGCCCGCTACGACGGCGCGATCCGGAGGTCCCAGACGTCTGGTCGCTACCGCTGCTTGATCCAGAAGAAGCTTTTCACGATGCCTCGAGAACTCCTCGGCTCCCGGGGGCCACGTGACCATGCCCGCGTGATGTCCGCCCTCATTGGCTTCCGACATCACGCGGCACGGGCGCCCAATCGTGGTTGCACCTGCTTTTCCGTTGCAAATTTCAAGGTGGCGCCTTCTCAGGAAATCACCTACGTCACGATTTCCTGGGAGACGCCGCTGCTTCGCTCGTCGTCTAGGAAAATCCCGCTCTGCGTCACCGCATACCTGACGCTGGGTGCAGGACAAAGGAGTATCCTCTTCCACCCGCGTCGGCGGCGCCAACTAACGGTGTTTGTGCCCGAATCCTGCGAGCTTTCAGCGAGCTCCCGCTGCATGTTACCACAGGCGTCGTGAAAAATATTATGATAAAATATTATTTATTGCGTCGCGGAACCCAGATGGGCGACTGTCCCATTACAATATATATATATATATATATATATATATATATATATATATATATATATGCAATTAGTATGTGAAGATTAGATGATGAAGAGTAAAAAAACATGCTATTAAAACTATGTGGAACGTTGCAACCAAACGTGTGTTCCATTCATTTGAAATTGAGAAATACCGCTGTTAATTTAGCTTGCACATCTTCCATTTTAAATAATTCCATGGAATACGAAGACATGGAACACACATCTTCCTACAACTTTAATAAATGTTCATATAAGTAGCTTTGTTATGTTTTTTGACTTTTTTATTACCACAAAATCGAAACATACTTGAAATAATTTTCTGCATTAAACTGTTCTTCATATTTTACTTGATTATAAGTTATTCCAGGAGGAAGTGATAATCCGGAATGATAAACACATTCCGGTAGCAACTTTGAGTAATATCTCTCTTTTTAGTAATTTCTGTGATTTGAATTATCCATTCTATTCATGCAATGTCTTAATTCGTGAAATAGTCACACTAAATACCTCTGCTAGCCGGTAAGTTCACTCCTCGCTACGCGAGTCGTGAATTTACCGGCTAGTTCAGCACTTATGAACATTTTCTAGTATTATTTTTTTCTTAAGGAAGTTAGTTGACGAAGAAAAATCGCCATCCAGCTGAATTCACCACTACAGATGTCCCCACAAATTCCCCCATTCTCATCCAAAGATGTAAGAGCGACTCTGAAAAATCTTCATCCCAACAAAGCTCCTGGTCATGATTTAATAACTGAAAAAACTCTTCAAAATCTGCCTAGAAAAGCAATATCGCTTATTACTTCAATATTCAATGCAATAATTCGACTAGGACACTTCGCAAAATCATGGAATCACGCACAGATTATCCTCATCCTGAAGCCTAGCAAACCATCACACGAAACATCATCCTACAGACCAATTAGTCTATTACCTATACTCTCTAAAGCATTTGAAAAATTATTCCTTACTGAACTACAACCCTTAACTGAAAAGTGAATTCCTGATCACCAGTTTGGCTTTTAAAAAATTCACTCCACAGTCGAACAAATTCATAGAGTGGTGGATCTTATCAACAGGACCTTGGAAGGAAAGCAATACTGTTCGGCAGCTTTCCTGGACATAAGCCAGGCATTCGACAAGGTGTGGCATGAAGTATTGCTATACAAGCTGAAGAACATGCTTGAATATCCCTATTATGTCCTCCTAAAGTCTTATCTAAGCAATCAATCGTTTGAAGTGAAACATAAGAATGAATATTCCCATCACTACCCAATAAAATCCGGCGTCCCTCAAGGAAGTGTATTGGGTCTAGTTCTGTAAGTACTATACACATATGATCTACCTATCACTGAGAATACTGTAACGGCTTCATTAGCCGATGACACTTCCATAATGGCAACTGACAACGAACCAGGAGAAGCATCATTACTACTGCAAGCTCATCTGGACAAACTACAACTATGGTTCAATACTTGGCGTATAAAAGTAAATGAAATTAAATCGAAACAAATCACTTTCACTATTAATAAGAGAACTTGTCCTCCCGTACAACTAAATCATCATGATCTACCGCAAGAAATCACTGACAAATACCTAGGCGTACACCTAGACAGAAAACTCACATGGAAAGCACATATTCTACACAAACGCATTGAACTACAAATAAAATACAAACAACTATACTGGTTGCTAGGAAGAAAATCTGTGCTGGCTACAGACAATAAACTTTTAATATACAAGTTATTCTTGAAACCAATCTGGACATACTGTATACAGCTCTGGGGCTCAACCTGCAGGTCAAATATTCAAACCATACAGAGATTCCAATCCAAGGTTCTGAGAAACATTGCTAGTGCTCCCTGGTACGTCCGAAACGATGTGCTACATAATGATTTTAAGATGCCAGCAGTACAACAAGAAATTAAAAATTTTAGCCATAAATATGTCAGCAAACTAGAAAACCATAATAATGTACTAGCCATAAACTTACTGGACAATAGTTTAGAAGTCAAAAGACTAAAAAAAGTTCAAACCATTGGATTTGCCAAATAGATTTTAAAATGACAATAGTGATAATACTGTAATAAAATCAACACCAAATGTTTTGTCAACATGTGCTTGTTACAAGTGTGTAATATGATAAAGGAAGATCACCAGTGGATGACCTTTCCATGCAAGTTTGTAATTTATAACAGCATATTTATTTATTGTTCTTGTTTTGAACAGATTGTAAATTTACAGATTTAAATTAAAAAAAATTAAGGAAACAACACACCTCTTATGGGAACTTTATTTTCTATTTGTAAGTGTAATAAGTTTTTTAAAACAAATATTATCGTTTCTGTAAAAAATCTAAAGAGAAAAAATTAGATTTCAGTAAAGAAAAAATGCATTTCATAAGAATCAATGCAAAATACGGATTAAAGAAAAGTGACACTTGAAAGATCAAAACAAAATTCATGATAGAAGTCGACGGCTTCAAGACAATATGGATAAAAATGGGAAATTATATTTGTTTACACATAGTCACCCAAAATTATTCAAATTGGGCGCCTAATCTCGAACAATTCAAACGATTATAACCTTTCTTTGGGATGAACTAACTGCAAAGGGCGTACATTTCAAACGCCCCCTCACTTGAAATAGTTATTTTTCCCTCAAAAATCGCCCACTGCATTACAGAGAGCAAGAATCAATTTGCCTGAAAATAAACACTCGAACTACTTCAAAAGTGGCCACGAGAGCGCAGCACCTTCCCGGACGGTTGAAGCGGGCCCTCCTCCGCACCTACTAATTTAGTTATATATTAGGGTTTAAAGAAAATATCAGCCTCTTGCCTCTTTTGGTGCATAAATCATAGTGAAATTTGTCAATAAAGGCTAATGTATGCAGAGAAAAATCGAACTTCATTCACTTACAGTTTCACAGGCCTGCGTCTAATTAAAATTAATACCTATATTTAAAAAAAAGTATTATAATTATTATTATTATTATTATTATTATTATTATTATTATTATTATTATACAGAAATGCATACATTACAGCTGAAATGACTACGAAGTTTCAAATGATTTCAAAGGCATCAAATTGATATCTTTTCTTTCTCGAATATATAGTATATAGAAAGTTTAATTTCTTTCTTTAAAAAATGTTAAGATTTTCTGGGGAACAAACATCTTAGATATCGAAGAATGATATTTTTTAACCTCTGTCTGTCCTACTGTTCGACTCGCCGTTCGACTGCCCGTCCATCTGGCCAATATTCAGTACTCATCCCTCCGTTCATCAGTCTGTGAACAATCCTAGCGTAATAACATTACATAGAACTCTTACCAAAACAGCTATTCCCCGAACGATCTAGATGAATTCGCGGCCCTTTTAAATTGAAAGGGATCTCTTAATTTTGGTGGGGACATTGTTTTCTCAAAAATACCTTCAACGTTTTAATTTAAATGTTCCGCTGGAGATTGAGCAAAGGCCGGTTACGAATTTCATTAAAATTTCAGAATTTTTGAAAATTTCAGATATTAAAAATGATTTGGACTCCTAGAAGTTCATTATTAAAGATAAATTTTTTCTTAAGAAAATATGTACATCAAAACTAGATCTTTTAAATATATAATTTACAATTAAAAATGAATTAATAGTAGTTATTGCGCAGTTTGAGTAAAATAGTTTGAAATAGTGTAGACAGAAGACAAATAATTTGAAAAAGCGTAGACTAGATTTTCTAAAAAATTCCAATAAATGTGTTCGGAGAGGGCACAATACTCTGAATTATAATTTAGTGGTATAGGTTTCTTTTTTAAATTTTTGCAAGTAAAGAATTAAATGATTTTTTTCTTTCATGTCTCCAGCGCTTTGGTGAAAAGTTATTCGACAATTGGCTGAAGTATTAGTACGATATAAATTGAAATATTATACACAGTACAATCATTAGTAATTATACAACACAATACTAGCTGTTGTAAAAGTTCTAGTTTTAAATGTTAATGGCGTTGTAACTCCCGCTTCTTGTCTGTCGGAGAGCAATATGAGGGATTTATAATTTGGGGTATTGAAACATGTTTACAATTTTTTTGAATGAGTTATACTTACTGACACTATCCCTTATCCTACAAGTCTCTACAATGTTGGTGAAGTGTATTCGAAGAAATTAATAATGGGTTCACAACTGTAAAATCGTTCTAAGTCCATTCTATTTATTTTTGAGGCAGGAGCTGAAATGCATCATAATGTTAATCCATCAATCTGTTCTAAAGCATGCAGGTCTGTTCAAGCGAAAGAAAAGAATAGCTACGGATATAATCTTATTCTTCTTCTGTCGCACTACGGCCCTTTAAGTTTAGCCTTGGCGTCTCGAACGATCAATGCCCATTCACTTCTCTCTTTTGCCATTCTTCTCCACCCCTTCACTCCCATCACTCTCAGATCCATATCCACATCATCCAGCCATCTTAAACGGGGTCCTCCTTTCTTTCTTCTTCCTTCGGGTTCTTTACAGAAAATAATTTTTGGGGTTCTTTCTTCTTCCATTCGTAATAGATGTCCGAGCCATTGTAGTCTTCTGACTTTAATATCTGTGGTTTTATACATATTGGTGAGTTCTTTATCCTCCAATGTCCATTTTCACATGTGGGGCCGAAAATGCACCTTAAGATTTTCCTCTCCCAGAACATCAGCATACATTCAAGTCTATTTGTTAATGTCCAACACTCGGCACCATACAATATTACTGGTCTTATAACAGTCTTATACTTGGATCTTGAGGTATCTATGTATATTTCTTTTCCTTAATACATATCTTAGTGCTCTGAAACACTTATTGGCTGAGGTCATTCGTACTTTTATTTTACGGATATAATAGATTCTAAAATTTGGTGGTAGAAGTTTTTTAAATTTGGTGTCAGAGGAAACAAAAAGCAGAAATGTTCCTCAGAAAAATTAAATTCATTTTGGCATAAGTTCTCTAACGCACATCACGGGTGGAAGTCCGAGAAAGGCCTCTAATGAAAACAAAATTCTTTACTGAAGGCTTAATATTAAGGATCCCTACAAACTGTGGAATCTGATAAATCCAAATTCTACTATTCCCACTAAATTATCTTATGTTTAAAAAGAAGTGCCGTTAAGGTAGAAGATTAATGACATTACATCAATTTTTGTAATTCCCCTTAATTTATGGTACAAGTATTGAAATATCCAACAGGCGACAGCGAAATTGAAATATCCAACAAGCGATTGTGTCAATGAACACAAAATCGGTGACTAAATAACTAATAGTTAAATGTATTGTGATATGCCAGAAGACTCTTCCATGTTGATATAAACAGTTAATAATGCGTTGTTGTGGTTTCTTTGCGCATACAGAGGTAATGGAAACGACAAAGACGGGTTACTATGGTGTCGGATATAAATAAAGCCGCGGAGAATGAACGATTTCAGCCCGCATACCCATAGTCTGTATTGAGGGAAAAGCAAAGTCCCTTGTATATAAAATAAATGATGACATGGGAGGCGTAGTTGAGACCGGATGGGAGAGAATTTTCCCCTTCTGCCGTCTACTATCGTGCTGAACACATCGTGTACGGGCAGGCTTCAGACTTTGTATTGAATGAGGACACGTAGCCAGATATTGACGTAATGAATTAGCAAGGACCCAATGTTAAACATAGGAGGGGAATAGTATTGCTCAAATGATTATTGCGGGGAATAAGAAAACAACGATTAATACGGTGTTGGCGTCATACAGTTTCATTAATTGAATAGTAAACGATGAACGTGTTTTATGAAATATTACTTACATTAGGATTGAGATCGTGGTCATGCCATTACAAATAATTTCTTAATGGATGTTAAGAAGTGACGTGCTGAGGCGCCCATCCGAGGCGGTATGATTTGTTCCGAAAAAACAATTTATCATTATAGGGCGAACTAGCTAATAATTCAATAGAATTACAGACTATTATTATGTAATAACATTCCCCAGATAGCAAAGTGTAGAGAATAAGGACAAAGTAGGTGATATCTACGCGACGATCAAAGAGAAAACACATTGTGGAATGTTGAACGTTTCCTTCGCCCCGAACTAATTCAAAAAGATCCTCAATGCATGCGAAGATCCGACATGAGCAATCAAGACATTTTATTTAAATTGTATAAAAATGACTATCAGAATTAATACAGATTAGTACAAAATGAGCTCATAAATTAATGTGTTAATAGTTTGATGATGAAATACTTGATTTGTTTATTTGAAGAAGGAATGATGAATCAATAATTGCTTGCAATGAATCAAAGAATTCTTTCATCTAATTAAAATTTCCAGAACTCGCTGATCCATATAGACGACCCGTCCGCATACGACCAAGTAAGTAATATTCTGTTGTATGCCGATATCCACATGTTGAAATATTTGGACAGTAAATATTATTAATATTAATCAGCAATATAACAAAAGTGATAATAAAGGAAAACTGATTATTATGGATATAAGCAGAGCAGGGAAATAGTAACAGGGAAATAATATATTTCGTTTACATAAAACAATCAAAACATAAAAAATACTATTGATATTAATCGCGTGTACATGCTAACCAATTATATCAAATAACCACAGATTTATTAACAGATTAAATTAAATGTTCAAAGAGATATTGAGGATCATTACAGTGTGGATGGTTATAACTAAAATGTAATAGTCTAAGAATAATTTATTCCTGTTACAATATATCAGTGTATATGTAATAAATATATTGATAGGGATAATATCGTTTTTATTACAATTGTGTAGTCAGAAGAAAACAAATGCTTGAAATTGTTGTAAATTACAGAAAAAATATTAACAATGGTGTTTATAAACGTGTAAATGGAGGTGTTTATAAACGTGATAAGTATAAAACCTCTTTTTATTCAATTTCTTGATTTACAGTGGAACAGTTTTTATTGTTTTTTGAAAAACTCTGACAATGGTTGAGTGGAAACCCAAAAACAATTGACGGTAACTAAGGAGAAATCCACAGAAGTGAGTGCTTTGTAAACCCAAGAACTTTAAATATTTTTCTTGTTATTCAACTCTTATTGCTTTTGTTCCAAACATAACTAACCGATGTTTGTGACAAATGAAAATACGTTTGGTTTCAATGTATTTGTTTAAATTAAAATAAGCATTGAGTTCGGTGCATTTTAACCATGCTAGAAGTAAGCCTTAGAAACGTTATCTTTAAAAAAATACAAGTGCGGTAAATGAACAGGAAAGTGGATCACACCATGATCGTACAGGCATACAAGAGGCTACATTTTTGTAGAACATTTTCGCATGAAGTTACACACCTAGTATTTAAGGAAGTACTGACCTCATCGTGAATAAGATTCCAATTCCTTGTTGTAACGTGCATGTTCAATAGTCACGGTATTTTGTAAACATTACTCACAGACTTGCCCGCGCGATGTGACAAAACTATAATCGATTGTAACATCACTTATAGTGTTATATCACGAATTTGAAATAACGACACGAGTTCCATTTTACAACTCCTACACGAACTAAAAATAGTTCATTTTTTCATTTGTCTTTTCATTTTAATTTAGTCTAATTTTTAGCAGACGCTTCATTTCATTCAAGCAGGCCGCTGGAAATATATCGATTAATACTATCGACTGCGCACGTGTTCGTGTTGGACACCATACGTGTCTGGTGCTGCCATCTACGCGCGTCGAAACTCGGAGAGCGGGGAAGCTTAGCTGTTTCTCTGCTAGAGCGCAGCAACGTTCCTTTCCCGCCGTATTACAGCACGGCGCAGAGCAAGGGAAATTCACAACGAAACCTGACGCCGTGAAGGTTATCATGCAGTAAACCATTACATGTAGCAATGCGATTTATTAAAGAGGTATCACGTATATATAATTTTTTTTGCTATTTTTATTCTGAAAATACTTGAAATATTCTAAATCACAATTTCTGTACATAACAAAGGAAAAATTCTTACTAAAATCAAATGAGCTTTTGTTATCAAATGTAATACATTCACTGTTGGAAATAATAATTAATTTAACATAAAAAGGTTTAAATATATTGTATTCATATAAACAACGATTGCCTCAATACGTACGTCACATTGTGTAGATTTTCATTCTCTAAGAATTTAGGCAAGATAACGGTGCAACGGTGAATTTATTTAAATTCACTGGCAAGATAACGGTGCAAAAAGGGTAAGCAAAAGTGCGGAACTATTAGAAAACAATGCAGGTTGAAATAAAAACACTGATAACTCTCGAAACGCGTAAAAATCTGGAATTTTACAAAGTGGAATGCCCGATCCCTTAATTACCTGTTTTAACACAAAGTCAATACCTTGATGAACAAGAAAGGAACATATTTCAATGACGAAAGACCTACTTTAGAGAAATTCTAATATAAATAATGTTTATTAATGTTTTACTCAAATGTCTTCATACAACAATATGCACGTGCGCATGCACGTGGACATTAGCTATAAGTAATCGATAATTATATTACTTGTTCATTCAATATAATTGATAAATCTCAGTTTTTAACTTCGAAGACAAGAAATAATGTGGTTTGCACTAATTCCTGTTGAAGTTACAAATTTACTCGTACAATGTTGAAACAGAATTATTTTCTAACTATTTAATTTATTTCTAATGATATTTAATAAGCAAAACAATAGCCTAATATGACACAATGACACAAATATGTAACTTGCACAAACGTATCATCATTGTGACGTTGTTAGTGAATACACAAGTGATTCTTGGTTTAACGCAATACCTCATCTCTCCTAACGCAATTGTCATACTTACTCATACACATACACACACACGTAATATTGAAGCAATGCGCAAAGTCATTTTCATTTATTAGTATTACTTATTCATTACTTCTATTAAATAAGGAAAATATTGTTGCTTTATAGTGATTGTACGGAAAAGTATTTTCTTATACACACAGTCTGACTTCATGGTCAATAGAAACACAATGAATTAAAAAAAACTATTTGTATCTTTTGGAAATAACTTTTGAAGTCTGTTGATTAATTACAATCAGTCAATAAATAATTATTTAGTTTTTCCGAGTACATCATCGCGTAAGTTTAATGCTTGTTATACTTCGAGAGGTCCTGTTCCTCTCCGCTGATACGCGAAGTCTAGTGCCGACCTATATGTCAGATTGCAGAAATTTCCTTTTCGGGCACTTCTCAAGCAGGGCACAACCCCAGTCTAGACAAACCACGTTTTGGGGCGTATTTGGTGAGGAGGGGACAACGATGAGGAAGCGTGCGGCTCAGGGCGCGTTTGTTAAGGGACTCCTCGGCACTCGCCTAGAAATGGTCAGAGAAACCACAGAAAACTACCGATCAGAGCAGCCGGCCGCTAGAATTCTCGTCCAAACAGTGGTTGAATTCGACCAAGGAATGTATCGAAAATCCGACACCGTTGGGACTCGAACCCAAGGACTTTCCGGTCGGTGACGCAGGTGAGGCAAAGGTAATGCTGTCTCTGAGCCAACCCAGACAGTATTTTTAAATTAAAAACTGACAGTCTTAGGAAGGGTAAATATGAAAAACTTAGAATCTAAATGAATTCACAAACTTTATGAGATGAATAGTTAATAATTAAAATTCCCTAAAAATAAAGACCTCTTTTCACAACTTTCCAAAGCATTATCAAATATCACAAATAGTTACCATTGCTAATCTAAAATTAAAACGTCTTAAATATCTTGAATCTGCAAATGATTACTGCAATAAATAATGACTATATTATAATTTGATGTGAACTTAATTATGTCAACTCGCTGTACTTACGATAAATTTGTAAAGGGATTGAATACGAATTGATCCAAAGTGTTGTTATATGATTACCTTTAAGTACTCGTAGTTTCAGTCTTTAGTGCTGATGTCATTGAGTACAGTATCTCCTTTTCGGTCAGTCATTATTATTTGCTTTAACGTTTAGGAATAGTAATAACAGAACATGGAGTAAATGAGTTGTGCACTTGAATGACATTTAATGTATAGTCAATGTGTAATATTGAATTAAATATGACGCTTCGTTTACATTTCAGAAAAGCGTTTTTGAATTCAATATCATTTACTATTAAAGAGAAAACATGATGATAAGTACCTTTAATCTGTTTCCTGTGATTATAAGTACCCGTTACATATGTATATTGGCTTGTGATTGTATTGGGTGATATGACGTATCATATATCCAATGGGATAATGTAGAAACGGTTAACGAATAAAAAACTGTATTTCCATAATATATCACGTGAAGAGGGGAAAATTTGTGACAAACTCAAAAGGAGAAAGTTGGAGATAAAGAAACTGAAAGAGAGGATCAATAAATAAATAAAAAACAAGAAAGGAAAGAGAAAACAAAGCCATAAAAAGACACAAATATGAATAGAAAGACATTAGAGTGTCGTACCCTTTCAACCATTCAGCCATTTCGAACTAAATACCTCATTCCTGAATCAAGACTGCTTTAGAATACGTTACTCCAACTTACAGCTACGCGACGTGGGTCGGCCTTGGCGAGGTCACAGCCACGCCAGGCTCTGCCAGGCGGCGCAGTCACAAGACCCGATCAGAGAAAGCGCGCACGGCCCGTTCGCGAGCGACGACGGCGGAAAGCAGGAGACGAAAATAAGAAGAAAACAAAAGTACAGAGGGAAAAAGAAAATATTAAGAATTATAAGAGTAAGAAATGTAGGAAAGAAAAAGAAGAGGAAATCAAGGGAGGGAAAGGAGTGAACAGTAAAGAGAAATACCAATAAATAAAAAGGGGAGAAGAAATGGGCTAAATGTGCGAGGAGGAATGAAAAACGAGATATGAATGACAATAAATGGAAGAGGATAAATGGAAGTAGAGAAATGGAAACGGAGAAAGGAAAGAAGCGAAAGGGAAGAAAGGGGTCGGAAGGAAAGGAGAAGAGCATAAAGAGAAAAGGAAGAACTGAAAACGAAGAGGAGAAATGAAAGGGGGAAATAAGATAATATAATAACGAGAGAAATAAAAAGGAGAAGGAGAAGGAAAAATCGGAGAAGGGACAAAAATAATGAAACGAAAAGAAACAGAATAAAGCAAAGCGGAAACGAGGTGAAAAGAGACGAGGGCCAAGCGAGGCGCGATCGCCCCCGCATCGGCGGCGTGGAGGCACGACCCGGTCAGCGGAAGCGCGCGCCTAGCCGGCTGGCGGGCGATGGCGGCGGCGGCGGTGGCGGCGGCGCAGGCGCGCGGGCGGCGGGCGCGGTAGACGCCGCCAGTTGCGCTCGGGCGCTGAACGCGCGCGGTGTAGCCCGGTCCTCCGCCACCGTCGCCACCGCCGCCGCCGCCACCGCTGCCGCCGACGTCGGCCTCGCCGTCCGCTCGCCCCGCCCCGCGCCGCGCCACCCGCGCCGCGCCACCCGCGCCGCGGGACTTTGAGTTCGCTGTGTGTGGTGCTCCGCGCGTTCTCCGTCTCTCTCTCTCTCTCCCTCTCTCTTTATCTCTCTCTCTCCCTTTCATTCGGGTTCTGCCCGCCCTCAGGCGGTTTCTATTCCGCGGTCGCGATACAATTTTTTTCTTCATCTTTCCGCATCGTTCCTCGCCTAACGTATGTGTTTTAAGTCTTACGTATTCTTATATTGTGCGAGCGCTATATCTCGGGTGACTTTTTAACCCAACTCGTCCCCTTCTCCGCCTTCTTTCCAAACTTGTCGACCCGTCCGGCCGATCCCCGTCGATTTCGAGCCGCGCACACGAGCGCGCAACTCCCACGAAGACTGTAGCCGCGTTGGACAACTTTTGCGAAACTTTGACATGGAGACGCGGAGAGGGGAGTAGTAGTGCCAGAAGCATCTTTGTGCGGAACTGTGCCCGATCTGCGCGCCTGTGTGTGCCTGGGTGCTCGGATCGCGGCCTGCCCGCCTCCGTCGCCGCCGCCGCCGGCGTCTCAGCCCGTCGACCGCAGGGTGTGACCGCCCTCACCGCCGCCGACGTCTCCCGAGTGCACCATGCAGCGGCAGATGGCGACCACGGCCGCCGCCGTCGACGCCCGCAACAATGCACCTTCCGCCTCCGCCGGCCCGCGCCGGCCGCTGGATACATTCTTCAAGTGCTTCGTCCTTCTCCTGCTGATGTCGACGCTCACCGCCCCCTGCCGAGCTCAAGGTAGGCAACCCGTTGTACTTCGGAGGAGTGGCTGTCTCTTCGACGGCGGCCGGCTGCGTTGTTCTGGTCTGGCGGGAAGCACCGCCCGGTGCTCGTCAATTGAACGCGGCGATTGTTATCGACGACCAGTGCGCAACAGTTGAGTTCCGGAGTTTGGATCGCGAGTGCTTCGGCCACTGTTCCCTCTCTTGCCTCAACGTTGTGACCCAATTAGCGGCAGGAATTTGGGAATTAATATTTCAAAAACTGAGTTTGCATAAACCATCACTGTGATAATTCCAACTAATACAAATCGAAAACGTTATTCTCTTTGCGTTACAGTAATTGATATTTAAATCGTATGGTAATGACCCATTCTACTGAAGAAATAACGTGATACCATTGTGCAGCGCTTATATTCTGCGAGTATATTATAAAGGACTTATTGGTTAAGTAATTTTAGGAGTTTCAGCTTAATTGACGTGTTGAATATGGCATCGAATATGTATTCGAAAGTGTGATAACTTTATACATCTACATTTTGGTGTACTGTGTTTTGTTCTTTTTAAAATATGCATATAGTGCCGCAAATGGTGAAAACTATTGGAGTTTACTACTTTGCTACTTACAATTTTTTACTTCTCGTGTGTAAATGAAAGCGAGAAACGAACTCAAACATAAATAAACGTTTATATAGCTTCACCGTCTACATCAAAACATTAAACAGATCTCAGAATTTAAATTGAATTTTTCTAAATAGTAGAAGTTAATAGGGAAACTATGAAAACTATGGAAATGAATAGTGTTTAATTCGACGCCTACAATTTTAATTTTAATTTAGCAGGTAAGAGGAAAATCTAGAAACGAAAAATAGAAGTATTCGTTTCTACCACTGAACTATCATCACCAAAACATCCAACCGATTTCACATTTAAATATATTATTCAGAATAATGCACATCAACGTTAGAAAATAATTAAACAATATTTCTGTTGATCACAAATCCTTTGTGATACATACATTACGTTTTTCAAACGTTAAAAATATTACTTAATTGGAAAAAAATATACGCTCTTGCAAAATGAGGATAATAGAAACACAAAATATCTACGTAATAAAGATCAATCAAGATTCGCGTGCATTATTTTCAATGATAGATATTGATAATGATTATTTTCAATCACATGATATTGTTTTAAAAGAACGAGAGGTCATTGCTATTCCCTATAATTGAAAAATCAAATGTGACATCAACAGATAGAGAACGAAACTTCGTGGGGCCTCCCCATCCCCAATTCTATACGCGCTGTCTACGGTAGCACACGTAAATGATAAATGAAACAACTGTCTCTCTGGTTTCGCTCTTCTCGCTCAGTCATTTTTCATGCACCGAGCTCCATCTAATAAACGATTCCGAATCGAAAAAATCATCCTATTCTTCTGAATTACCTGCCACAACCCCGTTCCACTAATTGGACATAAAATGGAACAGGAGGTAACTAGAACATGGAATCAATCGAATCCCTAGACAAATTGACTGCAACCGTGGCGTTCTCATTCACACTAGATTCCATTCATTCAAGTCAAAAGTGTCATTCTCCGCAGAGGGAGAACGTACGACATACATTGATAGACTAGCAGAGCTTTAGCATAATACATTGTAGATAAATGTGTATAATGATGGATATTAATATAATTTCAACAAATTATTGACATAATGCAAAAAAGCTAAACGATTTTGAATTTGAACATGTAAATGGAAATTATAATAAATTTTATTAATTTATTATAAAATTTACGACATATTTTTGTTGGAGAGACGAAATTATTTTCACGAATCAAAAGTTGTGAAAATATATCATATTATTTACGTAAATATTGTACGGTTTGTTTAAATACAAAAGGATTCCAAGGCTACTAAAAAAATAACAAAATATACACGAAAAAGGACTCAGACTGCATCTTAATATACGCAATGTTCATTCTTCGTTATTAGGGAAGAATTATCATCATCATCATCATCACCATGCTCACTGGAGCCCAACGCTTTACTTCTTTAATGCACTTAGTATTTTTCCTTAAGTAAATCTTGTACGTAGAACTTGTAAATGCGACACGTAATTTTTAGTTCGCCGTTCTAGAATTATCGACTTAGGAACTTGTGACGTCTTAGTTCTTCAGTCAAGCTCATGTGTTTGTGCATGAAGACGTCCCTCTCGTTTATCTTCCTCCAGCCACAATTTCGCGAAAGATGGATTGACTTTCACACTTTCCTTCCCGTGACAAATTGATGAACCCGCCGACATTCTTAAGAGAGTTAAAGCTTTCTACAAAAAAAGTGGGAAGTATGACATATTACTTCATTCCGAAATGCTCGTGTTTCTACATGCTAGGGATGGACTTTAATCTCATTTTGCTTTATGCTCTTTGCTGTCCGATGCGTATATTTACGATTTTATATTCACGAATCACACGAGACTCGGCTTTGCAAATGACAGAATTTTACAATTTTCAGTAATGAGATTAGCAATGATGTGAGCAATATGAAACAATGTCTAGACGATGCTTAACATTCATTTCATTTCATTCAATGCGATTTGATTTCGATATCTCTCTCTCGATTATTGCAAATTACGACTGCAGTAATTAGATTATTGTGGAAAGGGATTTTGTGAAACACAATTGAAGTTTCTGTGAGATTAACTGATCGCATTCAACAAACAATAATTCTGTGGAAGAATGGACAAGTTCATTTTACTGTGCATGTGAATCGCAGTAAATATACATTAATATACATAGTCAATCCACTCAAACGCACTCAAGATCTTATCGTATTGATCGATTTTCACGCCGAACTATTCTATTCCAATTTGTAATCGATAGCCCGTTATATTTGACCAACTTCGCATTGAGAGCCTGCAATGGGGCGATATCCATGCAAATTCGCCCATTGCTGCCGGACTCGGCGAGGGTTAAGCGAACCCAAAACCATGGAATATCTAGCTCGCAGTAAAAAGGCATTAGCCTGGGCGTGCCTATACGAGGCCGAGAGTAGCACGCAACGTTCAAACGGCGTATCTGCAGTTCCACAACCCTGCCGTCCCGATTCCCGGCCTCTCTGCGTCATCGCCATCTCGGATCACCCCATTCCTACGTCCCCACGATACCGTATCCTGCGTCCTCACACATCGCGCCACACCCATTCCTGCGTCCTCACTGTGTTCCTGCTTCGTCACCCACTCACCGATCCCGTAAACGTGCCTTTTCACTATCACTCCGTCACTGCATCCTCATAATGATTACGTGTCACCCTTTTTATGTGTCTTCACCGCGTCCCTGCGACATGCCTGTCTTCGTTCTTACTACGTTCTCGCGGTACTAGTCCCCGCGTCCTCACCTCGTCCTCGTGACGACGCGTTGCTGTGTTCTCACTATGTCGCTGGTACGTTATATTATAACGTATTATTACGTTATTATAATTAATATAATAACGTATTATTACGTTATATTATAACGTATTAAACGTTACTCCGGTTCCGCGTTCTCACTGCACACACGCCCTCGTACCCAACTTATAGTGTGATCATTCACCCTACGTCACCATTTTCTCTCGTCACGGAATCTCTGCGTTCTCCTTACTACCCAGCGACTCCCCAAGCGTCGTTGAATCTAAGCACTAGGAAGTCTATGCTTTCTCACCGCTTCCTTGCGTCATCACACCACGGCTGCGTGCCTCTCAAACGCAGATACATAGTGAAGACGCGTTGTTAAGTCTTTGTGCTGACGTGTCTTCACTACTTATCTGCGTCTCTTCATCCCTACCGGGTGCGGTAGCTCAGTGCATCAAGTGATGTCACTGCAGCGCCTCTGATCGGGTGGTTCTAGGTTCGAGTCCTGACTAGCTTTTCAGCTAGGTCGAATTCAGTCGCTGTCTGGGGGAGACTTCTCGCGGCCGGCTGCTCTGATCGGTAGTTTTCCGTGGTTTCTCCGATCACCTCCAGGTGAATGCCGGAGCAGTACCCTAACAAATCGTCCACGGACCTTCCGCTATCTTTCCTTCGTCTTCCTTGTCCTCTCCCCTTATACACACACTTACACTAACATGCACTACACTACCACATATCCCTCGAGACCGGTCGGGAGCTTAAAGCTTGTCCCGGCTGGGGCGGTATCTCGCTGGTGGGAGAATAGAGTCCTGGTTAGGGGGAAATCCCGTTAGCTGACGATAGGTCGGCGTCGGATCTCGCCATTAAGCGGAAAGATCATCGAGGAACCATTTCCCGAGGAAAATCATGCACTATACTTACGGAACGAATGACCTAAGCTCTTGACGCGCCCGGAATACCAACCAACCAACCAACCAACCAATCTTCATTCCTGCGTCTTTACTGTATTCCTGATATAAACCTTTCCCGTTTCTCACTGTCCAGTGTCACCAGGGCGTCATGGCACTGTGATCTCACTATTTATTCTCATCTGTCATACCTGCGTCCTGACTACATGCCTGCAACCTCTCGTTCCTGCAACCTTCTCACGGACCTGCCATCTCCCCCATCATCACTATGTGACGTCGCTGTGTCTTCATTATCTTTCCGAGTCACTCAAGTCCTTGTATGTTCGCGAGTCGTCATCCTCGACCCCCTTTTCCAACATACTCACTCCTTTTTCCAGCATACTCCCTCCCTTTTCCAACATACTCACTCCTTTTTCTAACATACTCACTCCCTTTTCCAACCTCCGGGCGCCGGCTGTTCTCATGCAAACGTAGAAACGCGCTCGAAACCCGGGAGGGCCAGTTCATTCCGCACTCGCTCGCCGAATATTACTGCACCGTAAAATAATATATAGGCCTACAATAAAAGCCCGATATAAAGCGCTATGCAGTGCCTTTGAGCACGATGTTGGTAAAAAGAACGTTAATTTAAAAATTAAATTGGGCTGGCTACTTTTCAGAGCACCGACGTTCTGGATGATGAAGTTAGTTGCGTGAACCGCATGATAATACGCTTCTACGATGATAAAAGGGAGAGAAATTCACATCATAACTGTCTACAAATTTTCGCTTTAATTTTGTTTTAAACTTAAGATACCTATGGACTAAAGCTTCCTTTGAAATATTTGCGGTTTGAAGGGTTCCGTTCTGTTGACACAGTATAAATATGCATGAGATGCACACTAACATTTTACATTAATATAAAACCGAGGACGATTTAAAAGAGATATCTTTCAGTCGCGTTTGAAATGAAAACATTTAAAAAGAGCACAAACAAGCTGAATTTCCGTAAGGACACTCATGCGGACATGGATTTCATTTAATTATCTCTCAAAAGCGTTATCATAATATAATATTAAACATACGTTTGTCATTTGTGACTTCAATCGGGCATGCTTTTTCTGAAGGGAAGAAAATCCTATTTTAACGAAGCATCGAAAACGACGTGTTCATATGAAAAATAAAGTTATTACGAATAGTGCACAAAATAAGAAAATTATGAGTGAAGCGTGGAAAAAAATTGTGAAATACTACTTCATTAACCAAAAAGCACCACATCGACGATTCTTTCTCAAAAGGACACTCACTAAATCGATTTCCCTTATAACAATGATTTATAGTTGTCGAGAAACATGACGTACACTAAGCACTAAAAATACGGTTGACACGGAAATAATATGGAAATGCATTCATTTCGATTGTGGAAAGACCCCGCGAGGAAGGGCACGGCGCGGACCGTCGAGTTGAGAAGTCCCTCCGCATCCAATGCATACATTTTACTCCAGTCAAGTTTCGGCAAAGATCCTCCGCCGTTGGAACTCGCGAGTCTCCTCGCAGTCTCCTGCAGCTTATTTGCTTACGTGCTGTAATCGATCCCAACGCCTTAGTTGCGGAACTTAACGGGTTTTACGTCACGTAAAGTTTCGCTCGGTCTCGCGCTCCGGTTGCCTTCAAAACTCGTTCGTTTCGACAACGTCGTCGTCGGGAGCCACCTCCCCACCACCCCGCCACACCCGCGCCCCGCACGCTCGTAATGTAATTACGCAAATGTTGGTTAAATACTGCCGACCGGAGGTCATAACAGCTGATGGAAGGGACAGCGGGGGCGGCGCGCGGCGACCAAACGGCCCCGGCGGGACCCTGTGGGCCGGCGGCGGCGGCGGGGCGGGGGCGGGGGCGGGCAAGACGGCGGCAACGGAAGGGCGCGGCCGCAGCGAGCACGGAAGGACCGCGGGCCAGAGCGGCGGTAGCTGCGAGGAAGGCGGCGACGGTGGCGGGGAGAGCGGCGATGGCCGGGGGGAGGGTGGCAGCTGGAAGGTTGAGGGAGAAGGCGTCGGTGGCAGGATGCACGAGGCACGGCGACGCCAGCAGAGGATGGCCGGTCTGCAGGGACGGGGGTGGGTGGTGGCTGTGTGAACGTAGGGGGAGCGTGGGTTGAGGCGGAGGCCATTGTGGGCCTTGGGCGATGGCGGGGGCAGGAGCGGAGGCGGTGGGGGCAGCACGGACTGTGGGTCGTTGGTATCGATGGTGATGGGGTGGGGGTGGAAGAGGACCGCGGCGGCGGTGGCGACCCGGGGACGGAAGTGGTCGCTGCGGCGCGGGGGTGGGCGGGTGGAGGTGCCAGCGCGGGTGATGGAAGCTCGTGTCCGCTGGTGGCGCCTGAGACAGAGGCGAAGTAGCGGACGGGGAGACGCTGCGGAAACTATGCTGCGCAGAATGTGACATTCCGAAAGAGGAAGACGTAGAGGAGAAAGGAGAACAGGAACAAGAAAAGTCAAAATTAAGAAAAATTGGAGAAAATGCAACAGGAGGAACAAAAATAATCAAAACAAGAACGACATACTTATATTTTTATTGTATACAGTACGGTATTTATTACAGTGAACAAGTATTTGTAAGGTTATATACGACAAGATCGAAGATCAAGAAGAAAATAAAGAATGTTGGTGATAAGTAAAATAATATATTAAACAGGAATAAGTAAATATAGTGTTACTGAATGACAGAACATTTATTATCTTATTTATGTAATTAACTGCCGCCGGGTTACACCCAATTGCAGTTTAAATAAATTTATCATTATCTTTAAATAATTCTATGCAAAGAACTGTGTTTAGAAAAATTGAAAATGATTATATACTTTCGATATTTCAGAAAACACAAAAGGAAGGAAAGAAATAATACGATTGCAGAATAAGAAGGACCTAGTAAATTGGTCGTGAATAAAATTTTAAAATACAATTTTTTAAGTATTTTATAAAGGTATTTTTTAAAGTTTAATTAGCGAATAGAAAACCAATAGTTCGGAAGAAGGAAGCAATGTAGTCGTGCGTCACGCCGGCTGTGCAAATTCTAACGAGTAACAGGTTCAGCGTAGGGAGGAAAACAAGGTCCGAGAAGAGCAGAAAAAAACACCAGTGAAGATTTAATGAGCAATATAAGGAGATAATAGGCAAGACGAGACGGTAGGTCGAGAAGAGGCTATTACGAAAGTCTGCGCCAGAGGAGCCGGGAAGGTGACACGAGTGGGAAAGATGAAGAGGCGCAGATAGCGGCTGGCGGCTGGAGGTTGCACGACGCACGCAGGCGAGAGGCTGAGGCGGAGCGAGGCGGGGCGAGGGCGGGACAAAACATGGGCGATGTGAGCGGGGCAGAGGGAGACGGGGAATTCGGGGGCAGTAAAGAGCGAGGGCGGAGCAGAACATGGCGGGTGATTCTGAAACAGCGGGGTCGGGTAGAGCGGAGACGGGTCAGAGAGTGGGCGGGACACAATAGGGCCGAGCGGAGAGGAGAGGGCGGTAGATGGACGGGGTGAGCGAGGGTGTGCGGGTGGGTGTTCAGATGGGACGGTGGGTATTTAGGTGGGCGGGTGGGTATTTAGGTGGGCGGGTGGGAATTGGGGTGGGCGGGTGGGTATTCAGGAGGGCGGGCGAGCAAGCGGGCAGGTGGGAGAGCGGGTGGGTGGGCGGATGACTCGGTTGGTGGTTGGAAGAGGACGGGCAGTTGAAAGCGGGTGGGCGAGGATGGATAGGTGAGTATGTGAGTCGGCGACTCGACAAGTGGGCAAACCAGCGGAAGCGAATTTAACGGGCGGGCGGGCGGGCGGGCGGGTGGGCGGGCGGAAGGGCGGGCGGGCGGGCGGGCGGGCGGGCGGGCGAACGGAGCCAAGGACTACGGCAGGGTCGGGTGAGATACATCATCCGCAAGGAAGGTCCGGGCAACGCGAGTCGCGGTGGAGGGGTAACGTGAGACACCGGTCGTGGGAGGGGGTGGAGGGGGCGGGGCGCCGAGGGCGGAGGCGCCTTGCGGAGTCTTGGAAGAGGGGAGGCGGGGCGACGCCCCTCTCCTCCTGTGACCGCAGAAAAGCAGTTTAAGAACGAGAGCTCACACAGATTGGGAAACAGAATGCTAGGAAGGGTAAAAAAAAAAGTAATTTGAGATGACGTGTGTGAAAAACAGAATTGCGATTCCTAACATTTCATGCGCATTATTATTGCGCCTTAAAATGAAGAAAGACGGAATCGATGGATTCAATTTGATGAGTAGGGGAATGTAATCTCGATATATCGAACCAGAACAGAACATGAAAAAGTTAGACTATTGCTGAACATTTCAACTTGTCGAGGTTTGAAGTAAGGAACGTCTATGATTATGTGGTGGCGATACAGACAAATGGTTTGATAATGTTATGTATAAGCCATTATTGTTGATAAAGTTGGAAACACGTGTGAAAACAAATAGATCCTATTTGAAGTGCAGGAACTCGAGTTTAGGGAATTCGGATTAAAGACTGTAACTGGTAAATATAGGGGGAAAACACCAAAATATTGCCGGACAGTTGTGATGTGGGGACGAGTAATCGATAGCATGGTAACAGACCAATAACGAAGAAAACCTGAATTGGTGGGTGAATTAATTTGGAAGTAAACATGTTCGAGTTGTCAAAACGATAAAAATCTTTTCTCGAGTATTTTGAATCAATTTATGGAGGTTCAAAATACTGGTTAATAGAAAGGATGAAAATGAATGCGGATAATCTATATGTCGAAGAATTCCCACTTTCCTTGTCATCGAGGCTCTCTTGTTTTTAATGCCGATGGGGCATGACGAGAGATTAATTAGTGGTTTGTGATGTGAAATTCTGTATCAGGAATTGGAGACCGAATAAAATGAAGAAAGGCGAAATTGGTGAATGGATTCAATTTGATGAGTAGGAGAATGTAACCTAGATACTGAACAGAACATGAAAAAGTTATAGTATTTGCTGAATATTTCAACGTGTCGAGGCTTGAAGTAAGGGACGTCGAGTTTAAACACAAAATGGTGGAGGTGGAGAAAAATAACATAAAGAAATTCGTGATATACAGGTTTCTGTTATTGACGGTATGTTGTTCAGGTTATAGTCATTCAGATCGTTGTTGTTCAGGTCATAGTGGTTCATGTTATAGCTGTTAAGGTTAAAGTTATTGAGATTAAAGTTGTTGAGGTCAAGATTGTTGAAGTTGTTGAGACTGATGTCAGATTATTGAGGTAAGAGCTACCGAGATTGAAGCATTGTTGTTGATTATTGAGGTTGAGTTATTGAGCATCCAGTTATCGTGTTTATTCTGTAGTTGGTCAGTAGAAGACTCATTAGCGGATTAGCGGAGAATCGATGAGCAGCGGAGGCGGTGGCGACAGATCGACAATGAAGAACGACCGCGCGCTCGGAGGGGCACCGCCAAAAGCGCCGGAGCGGGGGCGGATAGCCGGGTAACGCCGACGCGGCGGGGGCGATGGAGTGGCGCTGCGGTAGAGGTGGCCGCAGCGCGCGTGCTCGCGTGCGGGGCACGAAGGAACGAACGAGCAGGCGGGGCCGCGGGGGGCGGGGCCGCGGGGGGCGGGGAAGGGGGAACCGGCCGTGCGTCGCCCTCGTCACCTCGTCAGCCCCCGCTGCCGGCCGTTCGGAAGGCTTACAGCCGCCGTAAAACTGCCACCCTCGCCGCCGCCCCGCCCCCCTGCCCGCCGAGGCTCCGGTCGGAGGGAAGCCGTCCCATGCCTCTGCCGGTACGGAAGATGTGTCTTCGCGGCTCCCGTCCCGTTTCTTATGCTTCGTTTCCGTTCTAGTTTACGACACGTCTTTGTGTTTCTTATTCACTCGGCGCGGGCTCGCCGCCTTGGGCCACTGACACACCGGTGGCGGCGGCGGGGCGTTCCGCAAGGGCCGAAGATGAATCTCCTCATTGCCTTTCTGTGACTTATTTTCTTTTACCTTTGCTCCGCTGTTCGCCGATATCCATTTTTTTTCTGTCGGTCCGTTCGTTCTTCTTTTCTTTTTTTGGGAGGAGATTTATTTCGCTTTCCCGTTCACTAGTTCGTATCTTTCGAATCCGTGGAATATATTTCAACGATAGCGCTGTGGCGTTTACGAATCCTAGTTCGAGATTGCGATGACTCCGTTTGTGTTTCGATTCTTGATTCATGGTACATGATACGGGTACGTTTCTTCTCATTTATTAAATTGATCTTGTTTGCAATAATTTTCAGATTTTTCTAATTTCTTTGTTTTAAGGATTATCAAATTAAATACTCGCCCTATATGCAGAAAATACAAATTATGATATTATCACCATTATTAATTGGCTACCAACCCTTAATGTAGACTGTTCTTGAACATTTATTTTAATTTTTTCCTGTATTACCGTTTATGGAAGAAAAGTATTGTAGTCGCCTCAACAATATGATAGTATACAATTTTCGATTGCAAAATTCATGTTTAACGAACTTTTGTGTTGTAACTCTTCACATACGTCAGGATTAAGGTATGTTTTATACCTCGATATCAGCATGTCTCTCTACCCAGATGGATGGATGTGTCACGAATAATTCAGACACATTAAAAGCTTTTTAACTAAAACTTGAGAACATTAGAGTCTTATATTTTGAGATACTTTATGTGAATCAATAACATAATATCCATAACATTTCTGTAAAATGGATGAACTTTTTTCTCTGGAATAGAAGAAAGTTATTTCGAAGTATGCTATAGTTCCGACATTCATTATAACTACTAGAATCCAGAAAAGTACAAAAGTTTTTATATTTGAAAAAAACAAACAAAACAATGGTAAGTTTGTTAATTAAATGTAATTTTAGTTTATTAAAACCTATTGTTTAAATGAATTGATATCTCTTTGGTATCTAAATTAGAGTAGAGCAGGCACATCAAAGTATTCTAACAATGATATTTTTTCTCTTCAACTTCTTTCATTTTGTAGCATTACTGGCTCAGTCTATTCCACCTTCCTTGACACTACAAAGTCATACAAGTAATCTATCTTTTATAAACGGATATATCACGTCCCACGATGTTAAAAAACGAAACCCACTTTAAACACGATATTCCTTAAATTAACGATTACATTATTTTCTGTAATCACTTGCGTTCATTCAGCGGTTTGTCGACATCGATTGCTACTTTACTGACTTCATAATCCTTCTCTATTTTCTCTTCAAATTTTTAACAAAATCCCTTTCAACAAGCTGAGACGTTGGTTTGTATTCAAAATATTTTATCTGCATTTTCAACAGAAAAACGTTTCCGGAAGAATTGTATTTATTCCGATTCGGATTTATTTCTACTTTTTCCTGAGCCATGTGCTCTTTTTAGTTCAAGAATAATTCAGTTGTTGAGGAGCTTTACCCACCAATATTACATTTGGGTCAACATATTAAGAAAAAAAAACCCATTAATATTGATACGATACACCTAAAAAGTATTTATTTGATTGTTTTAAGTCATTATCAAGCCAATGAAGTCCCTTGTTCAGTTATGCTTTTTTAAATAAAAATAATGAAGATTTTCCACGTTTTGAAAATACTCCACTTCTAGTTGGGTTTAAACACGTAACCTTGGATTCAGGACATTAGTGTCCTCCACACCTCTTGGACACCACTGTTAAGTTCTGTGTTTCTCCTAATACCTTCCCCCTCCTTTCCAAATTTTCCGCAGACACACCATTTTCTTCCAGTATCTGTTCAACGAAGCATTCCTTGCGCGTCAAAAACTGGTCCTCGGCTGCCGCCTTTATTTTCTCTTCTTTCCCTGCACTCTTCTTCCGCGCATTTTCTCACACGAGCGGCTTTTCTCTTTCCATATTCCCCTGCAACGGGCGTTCAACCGGAGAGAGATTCAATTTCGAACGAACGATCGGGCGACCTCCTGATCTCATACATTCGTAATGGTTTTGAGTGCTACTAAACATAGGTTAACGTCGTGAACGCATTGCTTTCAGCTCGTGGTTGCGTTTCAGATCGACGATGACCCGCGGTGCACGGCCTTTCATGTAGAATACGCTGCGTCGACGGTACATCCACATCGGAAAACGTCGCGCAGAAAAGTTTGTAGCGCGAAGCGGATGATTTCTCGCGAAATTTTTTCGTCTCCAAGTCGAATAATAGAACGTTGTCTGAAATGACTTGGAACAGATCGAGCTGTGCAATACCAGAAGCAGAAGTGCTATTGTGCGCGGGATTGTAATTATTATTCCTTTTCCTCCGGCAACAGCGGATAACGCTTTTTGTTCCGTTTCAAGAAACGTTTCTCTCAAGGACCGTAGTAAATGAAGATTCCGTGTCGGAAGAAGTCGAGAAAAGGAATGGAACAGGGTTGAGAAGAGGATTATTGCTGAGCCGAAATCGGCCAACAAAATGTATTTTCGAGGAGACCGAAACCATTCTTACTGCAATTTCAATTCGAAGAGGTTTCTAACAATCAATGGGATACAGCCCAATACTCAATGTTTCTGATATTAACTGAGGTTCTGTTGACAACTTGCACGTGCATAATACGTAGCAAAAAGAAAGTATTAAAAGCTGCAGCAGAAATCGGCGATTTTTCGACAGAAAAGCGTAGATTCTGGAGCCCTGGTGTCGAAAAAGTGGATAAACCTTTCCCTATATTTAGTAAATTATATAGAGTATTACATTAAAATGATAATTGCGCCATTTTTAAGAGTCTCCTCTATCTGAAGAAAAAAATATACAAAAAATGTGAAGCCATTTTTGAGAAAATTTTGATAATGTTCTTATGGTTTCATGTAAAGTACACTCAAAAATCTAAATGACGTTTTAAAATCAGGGAGCTTACAGTTCGGTCGGATCAATCGCGGAATATCAATTTTGTAGAAAGTCTACTGCATGTTGTAGGCACCACCATTGACCATAAACGATCAGGCGATTTGCTGTAAATCAATTTTTCGCTTTCAAGAACCAACAAAACGTGGTTATATACACAACCTGTTAGAACCGATTTACTACGTACGTATAGGAGAGAGTTTTATCCACTTTCTCAGTACCAGATCCCCAAATTACGAATTGCAGTTTTTCGTCGAAAAATTTCAGTTTTTCGTCGCAGCATTACAACACTTTCGCTATACTACATAAGTAGTATGCGATAATGTAAAAGTATTTTAATGTGAAAAAGAAATGGAGAATAACGCATGAACTATATTCTTCTATATAATTTTTGTGTCATTTGCGAGCAATTCGTGTTTTTTTATTTAGAATATTTAGTTTACGTACACCCCTTTTCAGTAATGCTTTTGCCTGGACGTTTCATGAGGAATCAATTCCGTTTACAGAGGACATTAAAACGCTTTGCGTGTGTGTCCACGCAGACGAAAGATCGACGAGGAAATCGCTCTGCAGAGAACCCAACAGGTGCGCTGCGACAACGAGAGACCACTACAATGCGCAATCGCAAGCAATCGTTAGGCGCCATTTGCACGAGGGCAGCTAACATGAAGAAAGCGGTGAAGGCTTGTCTACGAATAGTGTCGTACGGAGAACATTCATAGGTTGATTGATGGATTCATTGGTGATTTCGGGAACATCATCTGCTAAGGTCATTAGTTGCATAAGAGGGATGCAGGATTTTTACCGCGGGAAGTGGCGGTGGTCATCTCCCGTTGGACGACAGGATCCAGTGACGATCTACATGCGAATCTACGGGAATTTCCCCGAACAGGATATCTCCCAGTAGGGACGAGCACAAAGTTCCTGGCCTTCGGATACGTGTAGTAGCGTAGAACATGTAAGTGTATTTGTGTCTAAGTTAGGGGTGGAGATAGGAGAAAGAAGGGAGGATAGGAAATATGGAGAAATGATCGCACGCGGTCTTTGGCACTTTTAGGTTAGTTAATGCCTTATTTTACATCGCGAGTCGGGCCATCAGGCCCGCTCTTCCGTCTACCCACGCAAATTTCGCTACGCTCCTTTCACCACCTAGCGGAGAAAGGAGGTATTATCTTGTGCGACGAAACAGGCGGATCTAAACTTTGCTCAGAGGTATATTTTAGGATTGAGGATATTTTACATGCAGTAAATCTACTACATGGGACAGCCGGCTTTACTTCCCCTCCGAAGGAAGGCGTACGAAGATTTTTTTCGCCCTTAAATATTCACGGCTTCGATCGAGTTTGAACCCGCAAACTCGGATACAACAGTCCGGTACGCTGACCGTTATACCACCGAATCCTTTTACCTCCGTTATACGTCCGACTTTCGTTAGGCCATTCGCCTGGCGTTGATTAGATAAACCACGGAAAACTATCGATTAGAGTAGCCGGCCGCTAGAATTCTCCTCCATACAGCGGCTGAATTTGACCTAGCTAGGGAGCTAGTGTCAAATATCCTGCCATCGTCGGGACTCGAACCCTAGGATTTCCCGGTCAGAGACTTGGCTTTATAGGGATTTGCTACGGCCAACCGATGCTAGGTGAATATAGTCGCAACCGTGCTCGACTGGCACCGAACGTGTGACAACTACCGACGTTAAACGACATTAAAGGATGCAGAAAAACTTACTCAGCGACACCCAATGGCTCTTGCTGAGTTTCAGACATCAATAAGAAATTAGCACATGCGCAGTAGAAGTTTTATTTTGAAGTGATTCACTTTTTAACTCTGCGACTGTCCCCTAGAAAGTTTCTGCCTACGTGTGAACTCCAGCGGTGAGCACGAAATATTGTTCATACGTTCATAATGTTCATATTGTTCATAATGAAGTGTTGGGCTGGAAAATGAAACAGCTATTTTAACAAAAAGTGTTTAAACCCCGGGTATGCATATCATGACTCACATTGTAACCTTCTTCGGACCATATAGACCAATCGGACTGGCAACCTTATTAACACCAGTACACGATCTCTAAGTCTCCACAAGTCTTAAATACTTCAGGCTAGAAATTTGGAGAGGCTGCATATGCAGCGAGAATCTATCAGCTATATGGATGATTGAGGAATAAGGTTTTCTTAAAAATCCGAACCGAGAGAGATGGCTCAGGGCCTCAACTGATGTCATTGCAGTACCCTTGACTTGGGGGGTGGCAGGATATTCGATACTAGCTTGTTTGCTAAGTCGAATTCCGGTGCTGTTTGTAGGACAATTCTAGCGGCCGGCTACACTGGTCGGGATTTTTCCGCGGTTTCTCCAAGCAACACAAGGCGAATGCCGGAGCAGTACCCCACCCAAGAGGTAATGAGAACAAATTGGTCAGGATATTAGATTGTTAATTTATTTACTGCTAGTACTATAAGTGTAGTTATGTTTTTTTCGGGAGGTGGCGGTGTTCTTCCCCGATGGATGGCGGGATCCGGCGCCGACCTACCGACGGCAAGCAGGATTTTCCCAAACAGCGGAGCACCGCCCCAGCCGGGACAAGCTCTAAGCTCCCGATCGGTCTCCCTGTATGTGTGGTAATATAGAACATGTTAGTGTGTTTAAGGGGAAAGAATAGGACAAGGAAGAGGTAGGAAAGATCGCGCAGTCCGTGGCCCGTTTGTTAAGGCACTGCTCCGGGATTTGCCTGGCATTGTGCGAAGAAACAGCGAAAAACTACTTGTCAGAGCTGTCGGTAGCTACAATTAACAGCTAGACAGTGGTTTAATTTGAACTGGCTAGGAAGCTAGTGTCAAAAACCATTGCATTGGACATGACCAACGCTTTGAACGCGGACGCCGTTCTACGCACACATTTTCAAATCCCTCAGTTTGCGCGCGCCTCTCGGACTGGCACATGCATCACTACCAGAACGAGACATTTAGTAGGTCTTTCAAATTCCGGCTTTTCATATAGAAAGCTGCTGAGGCCTCTTCCACATATCTTTGAGGTCTCTAGACGTTATCACCGCTAGTGACTGTTTGAGTGAAGGCATAAAAGCACAGATCGTCCCAATAATTACCAGGCTCTGGGATTTATTTTGCAAACTTTATGTAAGAACTTGGTAGAACTTCCAGATGATTCAAACGATTTGGAAGTGGAAGACTTTACTTCATTGGGAACAGCCCACATTTTCCGCAAAATATTGTCGATGCATCGACAGTCCCTAAATCGGCTCCTCAGGATGCTGGTTGCAACACGGATTAGATTGACTCATAACATATTTAATCGTAAATTAGAGTAACAACAACAACAATAATAATAATAATAATAATAATAATAATAATAATAGTTGATAGCCGGATAGACAATATTATGAAACCGATGAGAAGTATTGCAAGTGAAGTATCAGAATCCGGCTGCGTTGATTAATGGTTAATCAAGCGAGGAGGAGGTAGGCATGTTCAGCACTCACCCTTCGCCTTTTGGGACTTTAAAATGCAGTCACACGATGGGTGAACGTTGTAATGGACAAAACGTGCTTGTGTTACGTTTTCATAGCGCTCGCTCTATTCTCTTTCCATGTTCACTCAATCATTCATTACTCATCATTTACCATCCATCACTCACTGACTCTCAAATTGTTGTGATTGATGCGCTCCGGCGTGCAAAGTCCGGAATACAAGTACATTCTGGCATTCCAGTAGGCCTATCAGTTCTTTAGTTCTGAGTATTAGAAAATAATATACGTGACTGTTAAAAGAGAAATTTGAGATCAAAAAATAGTTTTAATTAATTTTTATAATATACAGTCGTGTATTTATAAACTCACACGGAGATAATTTGTATTGAAAACATTCTAAATTACCTCATAAATATTTTTACAATCTCTTCACATGCTGGGCAGATCATTTGAAAATTGTTCCTTTATTTATATTAATATTTTTAAAGTAATTAATTAGTATACGCAATACAAATGATATTAAAATATATTTATAAAAAAACATTATGTTGTTTTTCTTGGTACTGTTGCCCTATGTTCATCATGTATCTATTTATTAATATAACAATCTCCATTTATTTCAATATTATGGTATTGCCGGCGTGCATTAATAATATTTATAGTACAACATATTCCGACACTGAGGGTTGACATACGGCCGTCTAATACTTAATCGTATGTTAAAGGGATGTCCATTGGGATCAGAGATTTCTGGAAAATGTATCTACTGAAAGAATTGTTTGATTGATTTGCAAACTACTGTAAACTAATCAGCCTTTTTTGAAAGTAAGAAACATATTTGTTCAATTATTCGAATAGTAACATATCAAGTTATGAGATCATTTTAGATGAATATTTAACTTTAATACTAATCAGTTTTGGGCAAAATTCAAATGTCTTTCATTGCTTACGTATCATCTTCGCACGCACTTGGAGTCTTCTGAGGTGAATCTGGTCGTAGAAAATGTCTTCAATCTTCATACATTGCGTGCTATTACCTACTTTGCCGTTAGGAATAATTTATGATACTACCTAATCTATACCTATATATACCCGGTTTACCTCGCTCACTTTCCCAATAAAAAAATTTAAAGTTTTCTTATTGGGAGTTCCAGCTCCCAAAAACCCCTCACAACAAAAACCAATAAACAAATCTAAAGTACAAAATAAAATACTTGTAGACACACGTATAGCTTTTTTGTGGAGTTTTACATATTATACCAATACTTTAAATGAATTCCCACAATGTAAAACTAACTCTTTTTGTATTTCTTCTTCTATCGTATTCACAAAGGATTTAAAATGAATTTTAAATCTCCTGCCAGCTCGTGACCTTCACGGGACTTACTGTTTAAAGCGGAGTACAACATGAGAGTTCTCGCGCGGGTACGCTAGTAGATAGATCCAGAGTAATAGATACTGGCAAACCCATGCGAGAACTCTCGCATGTTAACCCCACCCTAATTTTTCCTAGGGGTTTCATGAAACTGAAACATGGGAACATGTGGTCCGATTCCATCGTAATTCCCTCCACAATTAGGTACGCATCACTTATAGTCCACAGCAAACTGTTAAATAAATGGTACTACTTACACGCGTAACAAACAGTATTCATGGGTATCAAGGAACCGTAATTAATAGTACTTCTAGTAGTTGGCGCGATGGCACCACATTGTGCCAACCATCTTGGCACAATGCAAATGCGAATCTTAATTTACAATTAATAATTAATATAATTAATTATTTGTAAATTTAATAATTAATATAACTATTAATTTGAATTATGCAAATAAATCTATGCAAACCACGGTGTACACACACACTTACACTAACATGCACTACACTACCACATATTCCGGGAGACCGGTCGGAAGCTTAGAGCTTGTTCCGGCTGGGGCGGCGCCCCGCTGGTGGAAGAGTCCTGGTTATGGGGAAGCCCCATTAGTCAACGGTAGGTCGGCGCCGGATCTCGCCATCCAGCGGGGGAAGATCACCGCCATCTCCCGAGAAAAAAAACATACACTACACTAACGGGACTAATGACCATAGCAGTTGACGCGCCTGGAAACACGAAAAAATCAATCAATCAATCAATCTGAACCACTTAACGAAACAATATTGACTTCATTATTTGATTAGAAGTGCTAAATAGTATGGATCTCGAAATGTGAATCATATAAACCAAGGATTTTCAGAATTTTTTATTGGCTTAGACATAAGTATTTTTACATAAATTATTTTTGTCGATTTGTTATAGAAAAATGTATGAACTCATTCATTGGGCGCAATTGATTTGCAAAATAACAACATAGATTAGTCTTAATATGTAAAGGAGCGTTGCCTAATTACATACCACTGCACTAATCTCCTACACATATTGAAAAAAAGTTCAACTTGGTTGACCCAAAACATACATTCTCCATTTTGTAATTTGACCATGAGGGTTGTGTAAATAATCAAATTGAGAGTCAAATTGAGAGTAATGAAAAGCTGTCCTACTTCCTAAAAAATATTCCTGCTTGCAGTATTATTTTCAATGGTGCGACAAATCACTGACGTTCACACGCGGACATTACATATTCAAACCCCAAGGAATTTCGTAATAATTCTGGACATTGATGAAATCAGTAGTAGATATCGTCCTTCATCGTCTGGTGGCGCGCAGCTAAACTATTGACTTTGATCCACTCTTGAATCTCTGGTGTAAAGCTAGGCGAAAATGTGCAGAAAAGTAATTATTTTAGAATAGAGAGCAAGACAAGATAGGGCTACTTGAGCAGGGATATAATGAAATAGATAGAAATAGGCTCCGCCGTAGGGCATGAATAAATGGAATTCCTCTTCCTGGCTAATAATTTACTGTAATAAATGCTCAGGCAATACCAGGTACTTCAGCTAGTTCTCAATAAGTCCACCAAACGATATCTGAATAAACTTTCTGTGTACATTACACTTCCCTAATATTCACCATGGCAGGTGCCTCATCGCGCTACTTCCTAACATTTATAAATAAATCATTCAACACACAATTACTACGAGTTTCTTCCAACTCGAAATTTTATCTGATAAATCGTTGCCTCTTTATCTGAATGTTGAATTTATATATTATTATCCTAATATTTAACATTATTTTCACATATTATCACGAATAACAATAAACAATACTATTCCCCTCCTAAATTTGACATTATATCATTGCTATCTCATCATGCTAATATCTGATAACGCATCCCCAACTAATGCAAAGACTAGAGCATACCACTATACACGGTGCGTTCGACACGATTGCCAGCGGCATAAAGGGCAGATTCTCTATTGTCCGGCCGCGATTACGCCTTCTATAAACATAGTTTCTTTTATCTACAAGAGCTTTGCCTTTCCCTCTATGCAGACTATATTATGCAATATCTAATACTATCTAATATCTTTGATGCAGACTATGGTATTAGAACTGTATACTCCGTGAGTATTGTTTATTCATATTCACTCTCATAGCAACTCGTTCATTTCGCCTATATCACCATTCGTATAAATAAATGAACTATTATAAAAGTGACAGTAAATGTTTATATTAATGAGTGTGGGGGAGTTCCTGTGGCGTATCACAGTGTCTTATAGTAGTTCAGGTGAAGAGATATTTTAGACAAATATTTAGTTACATTATTTCGTAAGTTATGTTATTCAAATAATTATTAACATCTGTAATCAGTTATTAAGAATAACATCGGTAGATTTACCACTTTGCTTTCTATACATACTTGCATAGAATTCATGAGTGTTCACGTTTCGTTGTATGAAATCATCGTTAAAGAAAAGTAGGCAATGAAGAATAAATGGTATTCATGGAGGAAATAGGAAAGATCTGTTTCTTAGAGCTAATTGTTTCGATAAAGAAGAGTATATAGAAAAAAATATGTTCAACCTCACCCACTTCTTTGTTGTAAATATATTTAAAAAAACAAGAGTGAGATATTTTTCCCTCTTGCCTTTAACCAACAAATATAGTAAGTAGACTGCAGTTGGTATCTTCTGTTTTCAGCCTCTATATTCATTTAACCGCCAATACTGAACATTTATATGCAATTTGAGGCTCACATTCTGCCCACTACACATCAAACTTGCCGCATCGTAATTTACATTGTATTATATCACATGGTGCGAAACACCCCAAACATTTGCATCAAAGTCCTCCCTCTTTTACTCCTCGTGTTTGGGTCCGCATACAAAACATGCAGTTTCTGACCAACATGTTGCAATAATTCGTTGCTCGAAATGAGATTAATACAAATTACATGTGCTTCTAGATCCATACAGTTGATAGAATTAGCTTATCAGTCAAAAGGATTTTAGAATGTCCGGTGATATTTCACTGTCAGTATTCAAATGAATATAAAGTATTAAATGCTAATGTGAAGAACAAGCACCTTGTGCTAATTAAAATTCAGTGGCGGCTTATTTACTATAGTACCCTGGATACTGTGATGAATTCAGAAGTGTGATTGTATGATTTTTGACTGATCACAATTAGACATCACACATTTATAATATTTTATTACATTTACAGTGTATACGCACAGTATTGTTTGAAGATTTCAAGTGTTTCTATTGGAGAAAAAATATTCTTATCTAGACAAAGGAATTCAAACTTCTAATCTAAAACCAATAAATAGAATACATAAATAAAGTATTCCTGTACATAATTTGTACAGGTATATCCTGTACATTTTCCTGTATATAACTTGAGTTTGATCAACGTACTAATTATAGTCAGAAATACATTAATAAATTATCCCATATCCATAATATTAACCCCGAATTTTTGAGAATACATTTCGGAATTTTAACAACATAATGAAGCCAATCACTTCTAATAAGATCATCTATTAAAGAGATACTTCCACATGACAGGTTTGGGAAAAGACGGACATTTTGTCAGTTGTTATGAGCGGCTGACCGAGTCAGTTCTAAGCACAGGTAGCAACATAAAATGTCAGAACAAAGTTAGACGGTGGGGTTCTGCAATAAGGGTTCAGAACAAAAGTACATATTATATTTTGAAAGAATATTCGATCTGGAAGGAAAAATATTTCCACTACTCCTTTTCCTTGATTAAGGTTTTTTTGTGAAATTACGGTTATACGTTCCTGGTGACAATGCGTTATTTTAGTCCTGTCAGCCTTCTTCTGCTTCAGATGACGACCGGGAGCGGTAGCTCAGTGCATCAACTGATGTCACTGCAGCGCCTCTGACCGGGAGGTCCTAGGTTCCCACTCCCCACGGCGGCAGGATTTTCAACACTAGCTTTTCAGCTAGGTCGCTGTCTGGAGGAGACTTCTAGTGGCCGGCTGCTCTGATCGGTAGTTTTCCGTGGTTTCTCCGATCAACACCAGGCGAATGCCGGAGCAGTACCCTGCCAAACGGGCCACGGACCGCGCGCGATCTGTCCTTCCTCTTCCTTGTCCTATCCTCTCCCCTTACACACTCACACTGCCATGCACTACACTACTACATATTTCGGCAGACCGGTCGGGAGTTTAGAGCTTGTCCCGGCTGGGGCGGTGCCCCGCTGGTGGGAGAGTCCTGGTTAAGGGGAAACCCCACTAGCCGACGGTAGGTCGGTGCCGGATCTCACCATCCAGCGAGGGAAATTCACCGCCATCTCACGAGAAAAAACATGCACTACACTAACGGGACTAATGATCGAAGCAGTTGACGCGCCCGGAAACACGAAAAAATCAATCAATCAATTCAGATGACGTACCTCGTTCTGCGCGAAACAGGTGAAAACCCGCAGTCCGAAGTAGATCGCGCTTTCCTCTTCGTATCACGAACCTCCCCACCACCCAAACAGTCGAAGGGAGTAGGGACGGGTACAGAAGCGGGAGGAAGGCCGTCGGCGTCTCGCTGAGCACTTTCCGATGCGGGCGGCGTCCTGTAATTAGCGCAGTGCCCGCCGTGCGCGCCACCTGCGTCCGAACGCCGACTTTCGCGGAACCACGCACCAGGCGACACGCCTTCTTCCCCGCCACGTCGCGATTTGCCCCGCATCGTCCTTCTGCCCCGCCTTACAGGCATTGCGCCATTACCTCGCCCGACCCCCCCCCCTCTCTCGTCCTGTTCCACCGTCATTGCGCCACCAACTCGTCCCACCCCCGTCCATCTCGCCTGCCCCATCACACCCTATTTATCCATCTCGCCCGCTTCCAACAATCCTCCGATTCACCTTGCTTCGTTCAGCCGTCATTGCGTCACAAACTCGTCCAATTCGCTTCACCCACGTCTTGCATGTCCCGTCGCGTCCCGTTTGCAACCCAACTGGTCCCGCTCTCAACGGTGCTCCGCTTCACCTTGCCCCGCCCCCTCACTCGCCACTGCGCCACTAACTCGTCCCATTCGCCCCACTCACGTCTCGCCTGCCCCACCGCGCCCCTTTTGCAACCAACTGGTCCCGCTCCCAAAAGTGTTCCGGTTCACCTCGCCCCGCCCCATCCTTTGCCTCTTTCCACTGTCATTGCGCCATCAACCCGCAATGACATCTTCCCACCCACTCTACCTATGTCACGCTCGCCCCGCCTCGCCCCTTTTACGACTCAAGTGGCCCCGCTCCGCCGTGCTCTACCGTCCCTACCCCTCCCGTCTTTGTGCCACCAACTCGTCCCGCCCCCTTCCCACTACGGCTCACCTACTTCGCCACGCCCCTTTTGCGACTCTACTGGCCCCGCTTTCAACAGTGCTCCGCTCCACCTCGCCCCGCCCGTCTCCGCTTACCCCCGTCCCCACCTCACCTCACACAGGCACGTTGTTACGTCATTCCACTCCCACACGGCCCATACTGTCTCCCCACTTCACTTCGCCCACACCCTCATCCCGCCATCGCCCTAACCCTCTTTCTCCGACCTCACCCTTTCCTTCCCGGCCCCTCCAGCCCAACTCCTACCGCCCTTCCCCAACTCGCTTTCCTCCCTTCAACTCCTCTTCCCCTTCTCTCTCCTCTCCTCCCCACATCTTCCTCTTTTCCCCCCCTTCCTACCCCCTCTGCCCCGCCCCGTCGCGCCGCGGTCCGGCGCCATCGTCCGCGATTGAATAAGAATGCTCCGCCGCTCACATCCCCGACCCACCCCCTCGCCCGCGCCGGCCCGTACCCCGCACCACCGCCACGACCACCTCGATATGAGATGCAAACCGCGTATATTCTTGCCCGGGGCCTATTCAAGGGCGGGGACTCGTGAATACTGCATTGTGCAGGAGGAGCAGTTGTTCCCAGCGCCTTGCGCGAAGACAATTGTGTCTGGCCTGAATGGCTTGTTCTACAGTTCCGTTGTAATCCCTTGCGCACGCTTAATGCCTGCGCTGAGACGAAAAGTAATTGTAGCAGCAGAGCAGGCGACGACGGCGGAGGCGGCGAGGGGGAGGCGATGGGGGCGGCAGCGTGGGCGGTGGGCCGCAGCGGGACACAAGTCCTTAATGAAGCCGGGATGTTTGATAATTCCGTTCAGGTGGTACGGTTTGGCCCCGAAAGACGTTTGTTCTGATGGGAGGCCGCGGCGAGGCCGCGACAAGTAAATGAAAGGCGTTACTTAAATAACATTAGTATACACTGTTCGTGCTAAGCCACGAATTACTGCTGTTACCTAACTACGCGGGACGAACTTTATTAATTACTGGCACTTTCGACTCGCCGATACTCCCTCGAGGAATTTGTTCTCCTCGAGTGCAGCTCCGAGCGAGTAGTAGGCGACGCCCGGATGTCAAGTCCGGGGAAACGTGGAAGAAAAGCTCTAAAGGTCTGCGAACACTCGTGTTTTTCCACCTCTTCGCGAAACAGCACACAGCGCTACGAGCAAATGAAGCTGGAAAACTTCCGTAAACAAATCGCCGCGATATTGTCGCTGGCGAGAGCGAGAAGACGCGACAATACCTCGAATTCCTTGAAATATACCGGAAGTTTACGAAGAAAGTTTCTCTAGAACAATGTCCACAGAAGGAAACCTGTAATTGAAGAAAGACCAATAAAGAACTTTGGTTAACGCTTGGACGCACGTGTCTAAATGATTTAGATGAAAAAGAGTAGACAAAATTTGCTTTCTCTGAGATTCCGCGCGCTTATAATGAGCCACCCTCCTCCGCAATTTGTTATATACATAGTATAAGGTGGTCCATGTGAGCTAAACGTTAATGTTATTTGCTCTTAGGAGATATTCTGGATATCTAAACGCCACAACTCGCACTTGATCTGGCGTTTAATATAGTTTCCCTATGCGCACTTCTTGTTGAGCTCTCGTTTTGCAAAATGCGCGAGGGAAAGGGCCAGAAAAGTGATTTTTTCAGTCCTACTCTAAAATATAATCTGCTGTTCGTTTCAAGATGCAAATCTTTTATATTTAATGGAAACAAAAATTCTGATTTTTAAAATTTTCCCAACCATTTGTTGGTATCTTTATTTATAATTAAACTATATATAATAAAATGATATATTAGGGATGCTGGAGATCAAGAAAGCGTAAGATGTTTTATTGATCCCCCGTATGTCATACACGGTTTTTATTATTTTTAGGACGATTCACATATTAAATAATTTGTAGATCGAAACCTTCTTTGAGCAGTTTTCAGAGAGAAAACAGTGGAGAGAGAGAGAGTATGCGTACTCCTTACTTCTTCACCAGCGTCTGCAGAGATGTCGCACTATAAAGCGAAACGAATTCGGAACTGTTTCGCGGAATGAAAATATTTGTTATGTGAGTTCTGAAAGTCGCCGTTTACTAAGTGTTAAGAGTACAAACATGAAAGGTAGTTCAATATTTACTCTTCGTTTGAAGTTAAAAATTATTTAGTAGTAAATTACCTGGCAATATTTTGATCCAACCTACATAAATATGAATGTATTCATGTAACTCTGAGTTTATGAATAAGAATGTATCGTTTCCATATAACTCTGGAAATGATAAAAATAAAAGCAGACAATAATAGTGTCATCTAATAGTCATCAATAATAGTCATAAATGTCGTCAAATGCTCAACTATAGGTTAAGGATTTTTTAGACCCCTGTGTTTTAAACAGCTTGTTTCAAAGAGCTTATTTGGAGTAAATCTGCAAACGAAATGTCATCCTATAATAATTCAATAATATTGAAAAAATGTGCGAAGAACAATTTTTAATAAAGTTTCATAAGTTTTTAATCTTTGTCAAAGTACTGCAGAAGAGAATTTTGATAAAAAGTGCACCTCTTCTGAATTCAATTAATCACGATAAAATCTCTATGACAACGAATATTCACTTGTAGTTCTCCTGTGATTAGAAAAATATTCAAACGTCTAGTTAGTCGAATACTGCTTTGGGTTATAAGAACAAAATACTAAAATAAATATAGGTGTATTGGTGGTGTACAAGTTATTGTCATGGTGACAATTATAACACCTTTCATTCAAACATTAAATTTAATCTACCCAAATCAATATCGATAATAAACATTGAGTTACGCATTGCAGGTAGCGACAAGACGTTTCACGAATTTCTTGTGAAATGCATCGTCGCACTTTTAGCACGAGTGCTAGAGTTTTAACTTCAATCACTCTTGGATGCCCTAGAAGTAATCGTTTTTACGAGAGTCTGCCTGAAATTTACACGTGTTACACGTACGTGAAATATTTTATTAACGTCACTATGCGTAATATTTTATTAACCAGTGATATACGTAACCTAATTCTCACGAGTGAGCAAATCTTATTTCATTCTTTTGCATCAAAAATAACTATCATCTATGTATTCTGAGGTTACATAAAGAAACATCATCACTCACACAAAAAACAACAGACCTGAACTCCAAGAACTATTCAATTTTGTGATCCACTCTTCAAGAATTAATTTTATTGTGTTGAAAATTACTCTTACTTAGGAATCTTTGAATTTATTGCACTTGAAGATTGACATTTACTTGTGTTCTACGAATACTAGCAAAGCACATTTGAGTAAAAAAGAAATCGCGTATACAATTTAGGGAATATTAATAAAAAATTAATACACTGAATCATGAAAAATAGTGATTATTCTAAGTAATAGCTACATGTAAATCATTGTTGTAGTATGAATGCTCATAATACACTTTATCATGTAATACATTTTGTCGCACAACTGTTCCAGAGCAAGAAACTCTCTTCCAGAGTCGTTCTCGCATTGTAACAAAAATGAGTTTTTAATGTGAGGCTTTATCGCAAGGACTAATTTGGTGCAGGCATAGCAGATTCAATACACGGAATCAAGATATTAATGGATTGTAAGTATGAAGTGACACACAAATTTCATTAGAAAAATTACTATCTTAACGTTAATTCCGATACGAGAAGCACAAACACAAGGTTCCTCTAACGAAAATACCTAGGTTAACTAATATCATAGCGATAGAGTACATTACACATACGATCACATTGAAAGAAAATGACGAAGCCCCCTGGTCAATGGCCAACTCTTTGCGTGACTGCAACTCGGTTTGCAGTCAGGCAATGTGACCTGCGTGATTCCAGTAGTATGCATAGTTGTTCAAGAAAGTACGAGTAATTGTTTTCAAACGTATCAAGATTTGAATATCATGTGCAGCCACATACAACTTTTAATGTTAATTTGTCTCCAACAGAAACGAATACTAGGTTGTTTATGCAAAAGATATCAAGAGAGTAATTTCCACTGCCCAATTAAAAGCACTCAAACTGTATTGGGGAAATTTTTTTTTATCCATCAGAAGTGGCTTTTCCTACTTTTAGCATATTTTTACTGCAACAAGGTTTCGCTATTTACATGTATTTATTTATAATATTTGTTTTTTGTACGATCACTTGTGAGTTTTAATACCATCCTATTTTTTATATTAACTTGAACTAAAATATGAGAAAATTATTTACGCGAATGCTGGTGACTTAGAGGTTAACTCAAGCAGCTACTCAGGCCTCACCACAGTAAAGCAGATGCTACGAAAAAGTGAAGCCTCTCATTTGCCGCGAGACGAAGCACGAGGTAAGCTAAGCAAACGAGTTGACTTTTCATTTACAGGCATTTATTAAACTATATTTGGTGTCATTTGTATGTAAACAAATGTACAAACTGCTGGAGTTATACTATCATTCGAATTCATTTACTTACGAAAATTAGTAACCAAGTAGGACAGAAGAAGAAAAATTCATAAAAGTCCACAGCAGCACATGAAATTGCTAGAATCCAAATCATAAAAATAACGTGCAGAGTTAGAATCATCAATAAAATATAAAATTGTTTATAATTTTATATTAAATGGAAATTTGACTCGTAAAAAATAAATGTTATTTACACCAAACGGATCATAGTTAAATGGAATTTGAATATAGAAAAATAAAGATATTGCCGTTTTTTTCGTTTGTTCAAGGTTATTTCAATGCGAAGAGGATTCAAGAGCACCACTTCGCAGCGACCACATACTCAATCGCTCGTCTGAAGTCCCCACCCTCCGAACGAAAACTCATTCGCGGTTTTCAAGCGTAAGCTTCAATCGGCAGCGTTGGCTCCGGAGAACGCCGCAAGCGGGACCCGGCGCCGGAGCAAATCAAACGCCGCTTGAATCGGCCGAACGACCGTGCAACCTCGCACCGCAGGGCGAGGGCGGGGCGGGGAGAGGAGCTGGGGGATGGGAAGGCGGCACGCGGTCGACGACAGTAGGAGCGGTTTCGGTTGATTGATTGATTGATTTTTTCGTGTTTCCGGGCGCGTCAACTACTGTGGTCATTAGTCCCGTTAGTGTAGTGCATGTTCTTCTCTCGGGAGATGGTGTTGATCTTCCCCCGCTGGATAGCGAGATCCGGCGCCGACCTACCGTTGGCTAGTGGGGTTTCCCCCTAACCAGGACTTTCCCACCAACGGGGCACCGCCCCAGACGGGACAAGCTCTAAGCTCCCGACCGGTCTCCCGGAATATGTAATAGTGTAGTGCATGTTAGTGTGTGTGTGTAAGGGGAGAGGATAGGACAGGGAAGAAGAAGGACAGATCGCGCGCGGTCCGTGGCCCGTTTGGTAGGGTACTGCTCTGGCATTCGCCTGGTGTTGATCGGAGAAACCACG